>LZPO01018295.1:0-12152 GCA_001675575.1 Neotoma lepida | reverse complement strand
TAGTCTCCATTGAGAAGTCAGGTGTTATTCTGATGGGTCTGCCTTTATATGTTACTTGGCCTTTTTCCTTTGCAGCTCTTAATATTTTTTTCTTTATTCTGTATGTTTAGCGGTTTGATTATTATGTGATGAGGGGACTTTTTTTTGTATCCAGTCTATTTGGTGTTCTGTAAGCTTCTTGTGTCTTCATAGGTATTTCCTTCTTTAGGTTGGGAAAGTTTTCTTCTATGATTTTGTTGAGTATATTTTCTGTGCCTTTGAGTTGGTATTCTTCTCCTTCTTCTATCCCTATTACTCTTAGGTTTGGTCTTTTCATGGTGTCTCAAATTTCCTGGACGTTTTGTGTTATGATGTTTTTGGCTTTAGTATTTTCTTTGACTGATGAACCTATTTTCTCAATTGTGTCTTCAGCGTCAGAGACTCTTCTGTTTTATGTCTTGTTGTTTATGCTTGCATCTGTAGTTCCTGTTCGTTTACTTAGATTTTCCATTTCCAGCATTCCCTCTGATTGAGTCTTCTTTATTGTCTCGATTTCTGTTTTCAAATCTTGACCCTTTTCCTTTATCTGTTTAATTGCTTTTTCTTGGCTTTCTTTGATTCTTCCAATTTTTTGTTTGTATTTTCTTCCTTTTAAGAAGGAATTTCTTAAATTCCTTTAAGGGAATTTTTGATTTCCTCTATAAGGGAATTTTTCATTTCTTCTTTAAGTGTAATTTTCATTTCCTCTTTAAGAGAATTTTTGATTTCCTCTATAAGGGAAATTTTCATTTCTTCTTTAAGTGTATTTTTCATTTCCTCTTTAAGGGAGTTTTTCATTTCCTCTGTAAGGGAATTTTTTATCTCCTCTTTAATGAAATTTTTCGTTTCCTCTTTAAGGGAGTTTTTCATTTCCTCTGTAAGGGAATTTTTTATCTCCTCTTTAATGAAATTTTTCATTTCCTCTTTAAGGGACTCTATCATCTTCTTAACTTCATTTTTAAGGGCAGTTTCTTCTGTTTCTTCTGTGTTGGGATGTTCAGGTCTTGCTGATGTAGAATCANTAGGTCCTGATCGGGTCATATTTGTCTTTATGTTGTTGACTGTATTTTTGTACTGGCGTCTACCCATTTCTTCCTCCAGTTGGTGCAGGCAGTGTCTGTGTCTGCGAGAGGCCTCTCTTGTTCTGTGATACTCTTGGTCCAATGGGAGCTCTTGGTCTAATTAAGGCTCTTGGTGCAATGAGTGCTGATGGAATCTCTTGGTCCTGATCAGCACTGGCCGGCTCTGTCTGGGGGAACAGTTGCAGTCTCCGAGAAAGGTGGAGTTTGCGGGACGTGGGGTTCCAGGGTTAGAGGATTTGGTGGGGGACGGTGGTGGTCTGATCTGTCTGCAAGAGACCTACCTACTGGCCTGCAACTGGGACAACAATGGGTGGTGATGTGCGGGCACAGGGCTGTGGTCCTGGGCCCAGAGCTGAGAGGCTGGATGCTCGGCTAGGGGGATAGAGACTCACCTCTAGGTCCCAATCAGCATTGGCCGGCTCTGTCTCAGGGAGCAGTTGCAGTCTCCAAGGAGAGTGGAGTTTGTGGGAGGTAGGGTTTCAGGGTTACAGGATTTGGTGGGTGATGGTGGTGGTCTGAGCTGTCTGCAGGAGACCTACCTACTGGCTTGCAACTGGGACTGCAATGGGTGGTGGTGTGGGGGCACAGGGCTGTGGCCCTGGGCCCAGAGCCGAGAGGTTGGGGTGTTCGGCTAGGGGGATATTCACCTCTTGGTCTCAATCCCTTACTCCCTCTTTTTATACCGAAGTAGAGGGTGAGAGAGAGAGAAGAAAGAGGAGATAATCATCATCATCATCATCATCATCATCATCATCATCATCTAGATATTTATATAAATGTTTGTGTTTGTATGTGTACATGCCTCTGTGTGTGTGAGAGAGAGAGAGAGAGAGCGAGAGAGCGAGAGAGCGAGAGAGAGCTACTTCCTAATACAGTGCACTTCAGATTTTATCATATATATATATATATATATATATATATATTTCCAAAACATCTTTTGTTCCAATAATTGCCTTTGACTCTGATTCCAGATGTAGGGCTTCTCAATCCCTTAGAATTTTGAGTGTGATATTCTTATGTGGTGACTCTTGATGGGACCTTGAAAGGCCTCATGACAAGTACTGATCACTGGAAAGACCAAGCCATGAGTAGAAGTGTGGAATACTGTGTTTTACAAAGAAATTAGAGTCAATGTGATTGAATGAGAAAATCAAGTCTGCAAGTTCAGGTCTTGCATCCTTTAGGGGTGACTATATTTCTGGACTAAGAAAGTGGCCTCTCCTAGCTTCATTGGGTCAGAAGTTCTCGTATTTAGAAGTCTTCCAGAATTTGTTCTGTGGAACTCTGCTACTGGCTGTTCTTCTGGATCAGCTACTATATCTTTATCACACACGAGAAAGTACCTGTTTCCCTGACTTCAGCGCTCCATCATAGAAAAATCACCAACCATTGTGGGATTTCCTGTAAGGATAGATTTGTAGCCACTTTGGGGAAGTGTGGGTAATCTGCCTTGCCACTCTTTAGTATTATTGCCTGAAGTGGGAGGCAGTATTCTAGATCTATGTTGTACTAGCTTCAGTTACCCTGTGTCAAGAAAACTGCAAGATACCCACTTGGCACCCAGATTTTTGTAGAATTTATTAGTATGTGGAAACCACGTATTTAAAGTCAGAAATGTTTAGTGAGGTATAGAAATTTTGTTTATTTACCATGAAGTAATTTATGCATACAACTGTTAGCTGTGTGGCATCCTGACTCCTTGTTTTAATATACACATTACCCTACATTGTATGTACTTGGGACTGTTTTGAAATAGCAGCTTTGTATCAGATCTTGACTCTGCTTACTAGACAATAAGCAGAATGATTGCCGGATTGCTTTTCTTGTCTTTCACACCTCTCTTTGGATATCTGATTTTATTCTTAAGCCTGAAAGGTACTGTTTTGTAAATTCAACTGAAGAAAAATGTAGCAGAAAGAAATCTGATACAAGTGACAGGAAGAATAAATTGTCTGAAAACATTGTCAAATGAAGAACAGTTGTTGGAGAATCCAAGAAAGAAACAAGAAATGAAAAGTTAACAGGCGTTGACAAAACACTAAGAGGTGTTGACAATGGCATCCAAATGTAGCAATGACAAAGATAATCTAGAGTAAATTTTCTCTTCTCTTGGATATTAAGATAAAAGCATTAATAGAATGAGTATAATTCATAGTAATACTCAGTTCTTTACACACACCTATGTCTTTTTTTTTTTTAACATTCCCAGTCTATTTTAGAAAATGCCCCTGGTTGTTAAACACATTACTCTCTTTCTATAAAGAAACCAGAGAATCTGGGATACAAGATAAGCCCATTAGAAAAATTAGATTAGCCATCACCAGAGAAGTTTCTTCCTGCGGCAGATAGGAACATATATAGAAACCCACAACTGGACAAAACACAGAGTGAGAGGCCTCAGGAAACTCAGTCCTAAATGAGATGTCTTCATCAAATTCCTCCCCTTGACTCAGGGAACTCTGTGGAATAGGAAGTAGAAAGAGTGTAACATCCAGAGATGGAGGACACCAACACAACAGGCCCTTCTAAATGCACCAGTACTGACCCACATATGAATTTACAGAGACTGAGACACAGAGTCTGCATGGTCTGGACAGGATGGGGTCTAGTTCTGAGAGGAGAAGAGAAAATAAGCCCCCATCCTTAACTCAGAAGCTACATCCAATTGACAACTTCTTGCAAAGGAAAACTTAGTTTTCTCTAGCAGAGTCTCCCTGGGTATACAAACCACACTTAAGGGCAGACCCCATGCCCAACAGTAGATGGTCAACACAAAACAATCTAAATGGTTTTTGGTCTCACAATGATTTGTCTGTGTGTTTTTTGTTTATTTGTTGGTTTTTTCCCCTAACAAATCTTTTGTTTATATATTATTATTTACAATTTTGTTTTTGTGATTTTTTTTTGTGTGGAAATGTATGTGTCTCATTTTCTGTATGTGTGTCTTGTGCATTTTTTATGGTCCTTTTTTCTGTTTGTTATTTTGTTGTTTTATTTCCTATTCAGGCTGTTTTAATTTAATTTGATTTTATTATGTTTTTAGATGCCTGTTTATATTCTAATGAGAGAGAAATGTAGGGTATTGAATTGGTTTGGTGAGGAAATAGAATCTGTAAGGAGTTGGGGAAAGGGAAACCATATCAGAATATATTACAAGAGAAAATCCATTTTCAATAAAAAAAGAACTAAAAAAGGAAAAAAAAAAACAGTACCAACCACCTACCATGTCTTTGAACATTTCAATACAGTCTAATTCAGTAGCCATCCTTCTCTAAATTTGATGTAAATCATTCAGAAAACAGAAAAGAACACATGTTTGTCCATATTTATGAGGCAGAAAAAAAATAAGATTTGGTCCCTTTTCCAACAAGAATGACTATGTATGTTTCCCTCTTCCCTCTCTTCCTCTGTCTATCCTTCCCTCTTTCCAGTCTTTCTCTCCTCCCTTCCTTTTTTCCTTCACTCTTATAGGGTCTTACCTCTGTCCTGATACTGTCTTTTGTTTTTCTCCTCCCTCTCCTTTGTTCCTTGCTGATGCCAGATATCAGAACATTTGCTTTCAAAGCAGAGTTACTATTTAAAGACACTGGGCATTCCTGACTTTTTAATATCGTTCTTTTAATCCCAGAAATCTATCCTCTAAACATTTTCTGTAACTGCTCATTTGAGTTCAGCATCTAAATTCCTGGTCTTTGTGAGAATGCCTTCTAGGATGGGCATCATATAATTCTGAAAATGACAGAAAGCAGATGTCTTCAGTTGAAACCTTTTGGTAGAAGCTAAATGTTCACTGTCAGGGACGTTATTATTCTTACATTAACAGAGAGCAGGAATGTAACATTTGTGTTTCTGTGCTCAATTCAAATTCTCTTTGTCTCAGCCATTGTTTCAGACACTGTTCTATTTACAAATATTAACAGTTTTTCTTCCAGCTTCAGGCACATGGGACATGGAGATACCTCATTTCAAAATCAAACTTACTTTCCTTACTTTTGCCTCTGTTCTCTGCTCAGTGGAATGTAATTAGTAATTTGCCCAGATCATATATAGTAAATGAGGATCATTACACTTGGGATGCTTAGTGCTATGGCACAATTCATCCAATGATCAGCCAGTTGTCCCCAAGTGGATAGGCTCATGGATCTTGGAGAGACAAGTTATTAATTCTTACAGGAGTTACACAAATGCAGGATCTAGTTTTGTGTTCCTATTCATGCAGAATATGTTCAGGCATGATCACTAAGTGGTATCCTCCTGGTATATAAATAAGTTTCCACATACTCTTGGGTGCCTGGGACCCTTAGTAGGAGGCAATACTGAGAAGTATACTATACTGAGAGAAGAACCACTTAGATTATAGTGCTTGGGATATTACAAGTTTTTAAAAATAAGACAGAACTGGAGAGTGGATCTGGGATGAATTCGGAGGAGAGATAAATATGACCAAAATTCTTTGTATGAAATACTCAAAGAATTAATAAAGCCCCAGACTTTGTCAACAGATGTATAGCTGTAGCTAGGTCTATTGGTATGTTGTACAATTTGTCACCCAGAAGCAATTGTTATAATGTAATGATAAACAAGTGTGGTAAAGTTGAAGTTTGTCTCCTGTAAAACGAACTATAACTTCGTGGTGAAAACATCAGATCTGGGATAAAATTAGTCCAATGGTGCACCAGGGCTTCTCCATGCAGGCACTCAGAACCCACACAAAGAGTAAGACAGGAAATCTAACTCTCATAAAAGTAGAAATTGATAAATAAATGCCCCTGTATTTTTTAGCTGAGCTAATAAATGTTCATTATATTAACACAGTTGTAAGAAACAAGCTAATATTTTCTTCCTTCCACTTCTGGATTTCCCACTGTCTGTTTAAATCTGACTCCAGGTCATGCCCTGAAATGAACAATTCCTCTGTGCTCTTTTGTTGCCGGTACTATTTTCAGAAAAATACCTAATAAGAAATACCTGACAGGCCTCCTTACATGTCTACTTCTCTAATGATAATTGCATAGCAGATCTAACATTTTCCATCTTAGCTTTGAAGGAAGATCCTCAGCTCCTTTCTCCGAGACAATCTGTCACTATCTGCATTTAATTGAAAACCTGGGAGGGAACAGTCAACATCTTCTTTGTTTGTGGCTTAATGGGTACAGCTCTGTGATATCAATCACTTGAAAGACAGTAAAGTGTCTAGTTAACATGGCATGATTAATGTGCCAGAGCCAAGACCAGGCATTAGTGCTTGGCAGTACAACTATGAACAGAAATATTTGGCAAGAGCTGCTCCTCTGGGGTTATGTAGATGAAGTGGACAAGATTTTCATTCTTCCACCAATATAAAATCACAAAGAATACTTCTATTTAATCACCTGATACGACTATGCTTTATCTGTTTCATGAGTGCTACTGTCATGGATGAAGACCAGATTTGTAGATTTTGACCACTGATATATTTAATTGACTTAATGAACATTGATGTTGAGTTACTATATAATATTCAATGGATGCTGTGTTCTTAAGAAAAGCTACTTTAAACTTCTATTTTGTCTTAACTGAAGAGGTTAAAACAATAAAAATTTCCTAGAATCCCTTTCAGGTAGTTGATATAAACTTTGCTTTTCTGATTGGATACATTTAGCAGGAATACTGAAGTACTTCTAATTTCATGGTGTTCTTAGATATGACTGCAGGCTTGCCATAGAGTGGTGGAGTATTTGTCTGCAGGTTTATTCCCATTTCCTTTTTTCAAATTTACATGTATACAAAGTGTGGCTGTGGGTTGCTTTCAGGATAACCCTGGTAGCAGTCCCTCTTCTGAGGGGCTGCTCAGTGCTGTATTATTCATGGAGATGGTCCAGGAGGCCCAATGCCTTCTACAAGCTAGCTCTTTCAGCACTTATAATGGGTCCCTAAGTGCTTAACTCTCTGTATCAAATGTCTTCCTGCTTAAAATACTCAGTGGTTTCTATTTCTTCCTTGATCCTTGATAGATGCACCAATTTCAAGAGACCTGATACTAATGACATAATAAATAGAGGGATTTTCATGTGATTGAGGGAGTACCATCCCCAAGATTAAGAACACAGAGTGGAATGCATGCTCATATAAAATTATTTATTAGAAAAACATCACATTCCAAATGCATTAGCAAAAGGAAGAGAATCAACATCTAAAATGGNACTCTGCGCTTCTGTTTATTTTTGAAGAGCTTAGTCAAGTTAAATAGATTTAGGGACCAGGAAAGAGATGGTACTAAAATCTGGGCCTATTTGTTCTTAGGATACCCTAAGTAGACCTGAAAACAATGTAAAATACTGTTTTCTCAAAAAAGTGACATTTGGATTTTATCTGACTTTGGCTAAAAAACATAAAAAGAAAAAATGTACCTAGCCAGTTTAATGTATTAATATTCAAGTCTTGCATTCAAGGGCCTTCAACTTGGATGATGCATTGATGGGAAGATGTATGCCTCACATCATCAGCATCCAACTCTTTTTCAGTGCATTCTCATACTTTAGGGTTAGTGAGTTGCTAGAGAAGACCATTCTATCAGTCAGCAAATGCAGATGGCAAACTGCACATGATTTCAGTCGGTGCCCAGATACNAAGGCCACTGAAAGCAGCATCAGAAGCAGTACCCAGACTGGCTCTGAAAGGCAAATACAACCTATAGCCTAGGCCACCTATGGCTAGAAAGCTGAGTTCAGAAAAACACAAAACCAATTTTTTTTTTGTACTTAAAACACTGACACATTGTTTTTGTAGTGTTGTATTTTTTTCAACACAATTATGTAGTTCTCAAGAATGAACTTTGTACATGACAAACTTATGCAGCAAAGTCACATCCTGAGAAGTGCTAAAACTTCCATTGACACTTAATCTTTGGTTTTCTAAATATTACCTCATTGCTGACTTAATTTGAAAATAATACTAGAATGGTACTGAGACTTTTTTCTTATTATATAGAATTCATGCAAGAATTTTCAGAAGTTATTTGTTCCTTAGTAAGTGGTGAAAAGCTAACTTTAGAATTTGTTTCCAATCATATCCTTCTATTTTTTCCCAGATAAATATGGATAAGCACCATGTCCACCAACAATCAATGATAGCATTAGAAATTATAGCTAATACAATGATCTTCTCTCTTCATCTTTTGTGAGTTAACTATTACCAGTGAATCTGGCTAAAGGAAATCAATTATGCATTGTTTGTAGCCTTTGCTCTTAAATAGTTCTTTGCATGGTATAGAAATTTATAAATTATAATATCCTGATCCTGCATAGGTCATTCAAATGCATTTTTAAATGAAACCACATGTCCAGATATAATGTAAAAGCAGTCACGGTGTCAATAAACCTTACACCATTCCTAGTAGAAAACATTTAGCGAAGTAATTGAGACAAAAATGAAAAAAATCAAGCAATTTCTTCAGACAATGTGAAAGAAACTAGCACAGAGAAAGTGATGGTGAGGTGTTGGAAGCTGGATTACTGATTGAGAAGTATTTTCTGCTGCTCTGGTTTCATTAAACATAACTTCTAGTCTTCTTTACAGGCTTAGAAATGTTTGAATGTTCTCCTGCTTTGGCAGTTTACTACAGTGCTTCTCCTAGTGCAATACAGTCACTGATGACCTGTTTACTTATACTGTTGAGAAGAAATTAAAATAAATATTCTGTATTGGAATTTTTGGCATCTGCCACTCTCAGGGCACTTCAGTGACTGCCAAAGAAGGTCAGAATGAATACATTCTAAAATATTTCTATTCCGTTGGCCTGAAAAATTCCTTTGAGATGGAATTGAAAATCTTAGTGTTGTTGTTGTGTCATAGAGGTGACCTCCTATTCAGATGGGATGAAGGACTAGTACATGAATGTCTGGAAGACAGACAAGAGGGATGTTAGCAGAGATCACTTCCAGGTGATGAAGTATTCCCTCGTTCTCACCTGTGAACTCCCCCAAACACACTGTCATGAAAGCATCTACCTATTATTACAAATTTTTGTGAAGATTATTTGCCAGGAATTGCCTTCACTTAAGAGGACAAAAATACAACAAAAGAAAAAGAAGTCAGGCAAAAGAATGCAGATGTCCTTTTTCCCCCTTTATCTTTTGCTCTTTGTCATCATTCATGGGATAATGTGATTAAGCAAATGCTTTCTTTTCTAAGCCAACATTTCTTCAATAAAATCTATCATTTGGCATAGGGCTTTGACTTTTCTTGTCAACTAACAATCTTTTCTTATTTTGTCTAAAAACTAATGTTTTACATAAGTCATAAAGAAAGCCTGGATTGTACAGCTCTTTGTGCCACTAATCATTTCATAAAATTACTTAATACTTCCTGATTCTTCTCCCTGTCACTACTTGGTTCTTTACAAGCTGCTGTTACCTCTGCTAACCTCACAAAAGTTTCTTTCTCCAAAGTCAATAGTGCATTCCTAATGAACAGCCAAAATGTTGCTCNGTTTGTGAACTCCTTTGAGTTTTNTGTATTCCATATTAATTTAGATCCTTTATAACTTTTTCACATTCATATTTTCCGTTTTTTAGGGTACTTTTCATACTGTGCTCACAAAAATGTGTATTTCTATGTGATTTTTGTGTACATTATCATATAGTTATCTAGCTTCACTGGTGTAATATTCAGTTAAAATATAAAGAACTCAACATGAATGATGCATAAGCATCTAACATCAGTATGTTTAATGCCTGTCTTAATGGTTTACCTGTGCGGTCTGCAAAATTTTAAGGTGAGATCATTCATCCCTTACCTTTTCTGTACATTCTACTTAATTGCTGGGGATGTGAACAGATCCCATGTCTGAGTTATACATAATGGTTTCATTGACACCGAGACAGGGAAATATTGCAGATGCAAGTTGGATTAGCACTGAAAGCCATAAATCTGACTCTGGAGGTTGGGGCAGAAAAATCGAAGATTCAAAGCATGAGAAAATTCTAAGTAAGGAAAATTTTGTTTAGCTGACTTTTAATATAGAGGAATGAACAATGAAGGCAGTGTATAACTCTTTACTGACAGTCAGCAGGGTCATAGGGACAACCTGCACTGTCAGGCTTTGGATTGTGGCAACACCTCAACGTACATGGTGGTAGATTTTCCCCAGAACTTTCATATGAGAACATGGTGAAGTGGCACCTTGCTTTCTGCTTCTTGATAATTGGATTAGGAAAAATAGCCATGTGTTGGAGAACTCCTGTCAACAATATGAAGTAAAAGGATGTGGATGGACAGAGGCAGACTCTGGAAAGAGGGATAGAAGGGAAACAAGCAATGGAGATGGTGAATGCATGTTAAAAACAGAAAAATAATTGCTTTCTTTCCTATCTAACATTAAACATGTTAGCCAGAATTTTCAGATGTGGACCCACACTGACATTTTAGTGGACACTAAAACAAAAAAGCTAGGTCACTAAAGTCAGGGATTCAATAGCTATCCTTGGAATGAAACTCACTCTTTCATCCATTTTCTGTGTATTGAGTGACTTAATCTCTGTGTTTTCATGTTATCTACAAAATGGGGATGTTAATAATGATAGTATCACAGGGTTATGTGAGGATCAAGGATGATCAAACACAGTAAATAATTAGAAAAAGAGTGCTTTTTCACAACAGGTTTGTCATCAGAATGCAGATATGAAAACCACTGCTAATTCAAAGCCAAAAAGGGAAAAGGAAAAGTATCATATCAACATCGTCATCAATGGACCCGTAGATTTGGGAAGTCCACCACAACTGGCCACCTGATCTACAGATGTGGAGGAGTCCACAAACAAGTCATCAAAAAGTTTGAAAAGGAGGCTGCCCAGATGCTCCTTCAAGTGTGTCTGGGTCTCGAACAAACAAAGCTGAGTGTGAACATCATAGCACTATTGACATCTCCCTGTGGAAATTTGAGACCAGCAAATACAATGTGACTATCATTGATGCCCTAGGACACAGAGACTTTATCAAAAATGTGACTAGAGGCACATCTCAGGCTGACTGTGCTGTCCTGGTTGTTGCTGCTAGTGTTGGTGAATTTGAAGCTGGTATCTCCAAGAATGGGCAGACCCATGAGCATGCCCTTCTGGATCACACTCTGGGTGTGAAACAGCTGATTGTTGGTGTCAACAAAATGGATTCTACCAAGCCACCCTACAGCCAGAAGAGATACAAGGAAATTGTTAAGGAAGTCAGCTTCCACATTTAAAAAAAAAAAATTGGCTACAACTCTGACATAGAAGTATTGTTCCAATTTCTGTTTGGAATGATGGTAATATGCTGTAGCTAAGTGCTAATACACCTCTGTTCAAGAGATGGAAAGTCACCCACAAAGATGGAGCTGCCAGTGGGACCACACTGCTGGAAGCTTTGGATTGCATCCTGCCACCAACTTGTCCATCTGATGAGCCTCTGCAACTGCCCCTCCAGGATGGCTACGAAGTTGGCAGTATTGGAACTGTCCCTGTGGACTGAGTGGAGACTGGTGTTTTAAACCTGGTGTGGTGGTTACCTTTGCTTCAGTCAGTGTCACAGCAGAAGGAAAGTCTGTAGAAACACTCCATGAAGCTTCGAGTGAAGCTCTTCTTTGGGATAACGCGGGCTTTCATATAAAGAACATGTCTGTCAAAGATGTTAGACATGGTAACATTGCTGGTGACAGCAAAAATGACCCATCAATGGAAGGAGCTGGCTTCACTGCTCAGATGATTGTGCTGAACCATCTAGGCCAAATTAGTGCTGGCTGTGCTCCTGTGCTGGATTGTCACAGTTCACATAGCATGTGAGTTTGCTGAGCTTAAAGAAAAGATTGATCATCATTCTGGTAAGAAGCTAAAAGATGTCCCTAAATTCTGGAAATCTGGTGATGCAGCCATGGTTGACATGGTCCCTGGCAAGGCCATGTGTGTTGAGGGCTTTTCTGACTATCCTCCACTGGGTCATTTTTCAGTTTGTGACATGAGGAAGGCAATTGCTGTGGGTATCATCAAAGCTGTGGACAAGAAGGCTTCCAGAGCTGGCAAAGTCACCAGGTCTGCCCAGAAA
>LZPO01018292.1:0-19339 GCA_001675575.1 Neotoma lepida | reverse complement strand
ACAAAAAACAAAAAAACAACAAAAAAAGAACATGCATGCTTAGAGTCAGATGGAAATGAGTTTCAGTTCTGGCTATACCACAAGCTACAAGTTAGTATATATATATATGTATATGTATATAAGATATTATTATTATATATAAGAATTATATATTATTATTATATATAAGAATATATTATATATTATATACATATGCATATATATTGCACTTTATATAATATATATATATATAATATAAGTACATTTGTGGGAGATAGGTAACAATAACACCTCCTTTGTGGGGGTTTAAGAATTAAATGTGATAGTTTATGTGGACCAGAAAGGCCAGTCTAGGATGCTAACAATAGTGGCTTAAATAGAATGTGTAACAAACAATAGATTTAGGTGAGGCTGTGCCAGGGATGTTTGCAGCCTAGATATGACAGCTGGGAATAGGTCCTTTGTGTTCTTTGGCTCTACCATCCCCAGCATGGTCTCTAGATGTTTATCCTGGCAAAAGGGACAAGGCTTACTATGCTGTCATAGGCCAATCATCTTCCCTTTCATGGTGCTGGCAGATTGCTTAACCAACACAACTGAGTGATTTTTTTCTTTTACCTTTTTTTGAGCAAAGAGGAAATGTGTGTGTGTGTGTGTGTGTGTGTGTGTGTGTGTGTGTGTGTGTGTGTGTACAGTCATATCAATAGCTGAACTCCATTCTCAGAAAGATATAATACATGTTCTGGTGCTGACACGTAGTCCCACCAGGGAGAGTCTTGCCTGTCTGAGCAAAGCAGAGGTGACCAGGAGAACAAATGATGCAGGTGCNTGGTTAATCAGAGGTCGGTTTTATGCATAGCTGTTGNTGCTGTACAGGCATCTCTGAAAGGCCATGGTCCAACCCCATCAGCCAAGGTACCATTTGTTAGGCCTTCTCTTTGGAAACCTGGCTTTGTTTTTTTCTGTCTGTTGCATCTACCTTCTCACAGGCCATTGGGACACAGATGTGTATTTCTTATAAGTACCATGATGGGTGGATCTTGGCCAGGGGCCACCTGGAGCTTTCTGTGTTTACTCTCCTTTCCTGATACTCTTCCCTTCTTGGTGCACCACCCTCTGGCTTCTGAAAGCTTCTTNTCTCCCTGCTCACCTTGTTGGGGCAGTTTCTCTATCTGCTGACCNGGGAACTCCATGGTTCCTCTGCCAGCTGCACTTCTTAGCATCCTTGCTGACAGGAAAGAGCACAACCTTTGCTGTGCTGTACTCTCTCATCTTGACTCCTTGACAAACCTTGGCATTTTTAGTTTCCTGCCATACTTCACCTGTGTGTTGGATCCTGGCCAGTGTGGTGGGATCCTGCTTTGCCAGCCTCAAGTCAGGGCAGCAGAGCAGTGGAATTTGACATCTCAGATGGGCTTAGAGTTTCACTCAGCTAAAACTTGAAGTAGTAAATGAATGCAACCTTTATAGTTTCCATAAAGCTGTTAAACATGCAAATGATGTGACAGAGCCTTGCTCTAAAGCTCATGCTTGCTAAGCACCTCATGGGAAAGGTGACCCAGTGTTTGCAAGATGAACGATCACTTGGATTAACCAAAATGTCACCTCTCTCAAAGCAAAGCATGCTTAAGTTTCGGCTGCAGTCATCCCGCTAGGGGAAGGGGTTGGGTTGGAGGAAGGGATCTGGGAGTCTGTGCCGAGCGTCTTACCTTTGCTTCTCCGGAAACACCCTCTGCCCTCTTCCCTCTGCCATATTCTGGCAGATTGTCTGGATTTCTCATGAAATCCTGCCTTAGCAGGAAGGATAGGCAGGAGCTGGGAGGAATGGAGAGATCATTTATTTGCCTAGATCCTCTGCAGCATCGCCGTTGGCTGCCTGTGTCCCTTGCTAAAGGCCACCAGCTCTAATCAAGTTTCTTGACCTTTTATACGAAGGAAGATAAGAGGTCATGCAAAGCCCTTAACGTTTTATGAGTGGCAGGGCACCATACCATCCCTTCACACTTACCTACCCCTGTGCTTAGTTGTGTAAGCAANCCTCTTATTATATATTTATTATATATATTTATTATATTAATAATCCCTTTATTATATATTGAACATTTTTATTGTCATATCTTCATTATACCTATGTACTGGGATCCATAAAGATTACCCCTGGGAATTTGTTTAAGAGACTCATAAGCCAATCTTCTCACAGAGATACCTGTACATCCATGCTCATTGCTGCACTATTTGCAACAGTTAAGTTGTAGAATCAACTCAGGTGTCTGTCAAGAGAAGAATGTATATCATTGCCTTTTCAAATGATCAAATCTCAGCCTATAACTTTTTCCAACTGGGACACTGCTTGTTATAGATCATGCTCTGGCTTCTCCACTCTCTANCTGTGTGCCTTTGGGTGTGTTTTTAATCCCTTCCCTGAGCACTGGGCTCATCATCCGGACTGTGGGGGGGCAATTACACTTGTTTGTGTTTACCCCACCAGCAGGGAACTCACTGAGCAAATACCTCATGAACTGTAATAGACTGTGCACAAGGGAGGAGTTTATATTACTCTACCAGGTCAGGAGCTTGAAGTAGACACTGGGGAAGGTGCAAGGCTGGAGCGTGAGATGGCTCTGCATTCTCCACATTCCCTCTGCACTCTGGAGGAAAACTACCTTTGACAGGAGGATGAGCCAACAGATAGTTTCCAAAGCTGATCCNACAGGATCTCCTATTCCATTTACTNGAGCCTACAGGGCCGCTCCTCAGAAACACAGACAAGTTCTTCTGTGATGGGTTTATCCTCTGTTGGGGTGGATTCCATGACAAGGCCTTTGGGAAACAGAGCTGTGTGGCCAGAAAAGGAGAGTGTGTCAAAACTGTGCCNAGGAATAGGAGCTGAAAGTCTGACCCTTGAGCCCCTGTTTGCTCATAGTCAGAGTGCACAGCATTTAATGGGAGTAAACTGTATTGTTTGTGTCTGTTGTCATCTGACACTTGTTCCCAAAGAGAAAGGGCAGTAGTACCTTNCACTGGGTGTCTTGATGACTGAGCTTTGACCACCTTTGCAGGNTCACTCTTTATCACACCCTTCCAGATACTTCCTTTCACTCAGTATCAGGTGAAATGGCCTTCGTCGCTTACGCATCTGTTCGCAGTATCCTTGTATGTCTCCCCCCTCACTTCATGCCTCTAATGGAGAATGTTAGTCCTTCCAACTTGTTTTGTTTTGATGATGAATACCTGGCACATCCTTGGCATGGAGGGGGTACTCAGCGGTATTTATTAAGTGGATAAATGAATTAATAAAGGCAATTTTTGATNAGATGGACATAAACCCACAATTCCATGATACAAAATACTCAAGGTTCTTATAAGGAAAGGAACTGATCACCCATTGAAGGAGGCAGAATGAACCACGGCTGCAGAGAGTACCTCTATGGGGAGCTCTTACAAAGTTTCCAATATTCTCCGATTGCCCAAGTTACTTACACAATGGTTGTATTTTTTTTCTTTGTAAAAGGAGGGCTAAGGTCATAGCTCAGTGGCAGAGTACTTGCCTAGTATCTGCAAGGTCCTGGCTTTGAACCCCAGCAACACTAAAAAAAATTTTTAAAAAAGGTAGTAAGTGACTGTGGTGATATGAATAAGAGTGGCCCTCGTAGGCTNGTCTATTTGACTGCTTAGTCGTCAGGCAGTGGCACTATTTGAGGATTAGAAGGATTAGGAAGTGTGGCCTTGTTGGAGGAAGGGTATTACTGCAGGTGAGCTTTGAGGTTTGGAAAGGTCACACCATGCCCAGCTGTCTCTACCACCTCCCCTGCCTGGGCTCACGATGTAGCTCTCAGCCACCGCTCTAGCACCATGCCTACCTCCATGGGCCCTGCCATGACAATAGACTAGAATTCTGAAACTGTAAGTAAGCCCCCAATTAAATACTTTCTTTTATAAGAGTTGCCTTGGTCATGGTGTCTATTCACGGTGGCAATAGAACAGTGTCTAAGGCAGTGATGCTGTGTCAAGAGTTTAATTAAGGCACTGTGTGGATTTTTCTGGCACATGGCAAGTGCTCAGAAAACATTTGTGAATTGTTATTATTGTTGCTAGTAAGAGAAAGGGGATGTGGAGGAGGGAGAATGGGAGAATGAAAGTTTATTGAATAAAATTGAGTGTGAATCCTGGGAGATGACTGAGAAGACCTGAGCTCTTCTGTGCTGCTCAGCTCTGTCAGACCTCTGTCAGGAACCTCTTGTCTCCCGGAATCATGTGCAAAGTGAAGGCTTTGAACTTGATGAATTTTGTGCCCTTGAGTTATGTTAGTGTGCACAGAGATGGGTTTGGGNAGGCACAGTATTGTATGTAAGACAATGTGCTGTGCACGTGGGAAGGTATTGCTCTGCTTCATTTTCCCCTGCTATACAAACAGATTATTAAGATAAAAAAATAGCATATTTCCCATGATACTTCTACCCTGATANACACATACTTTGGATACNAGGAGACTCAAATGTCCACATGTTTGCTTAACTGATTGATTGGTTGGATGCTAGCATTGGAAAGATTCCAAAAGGGTTCAGAAGAGAAGGGCAAAACAAAGAATAACTCCTCTTTCAAAATCCTAAATTGTCTTGGACATGTTTTTGCCCTCATCTATATATCCTTCAGGAAAGAAAGGTTGGAAACAGGCCTGGAGAGATGATTCAGTTAGTTAAGTGCTGTCTGNGCAAGATGGAGACCCGAGTTTGATGTCAGAGCCCATGAAAAAGCTGAGCACAGTGAGGTCACACTTGTAATGCTAGTCCTGGGGAGGAGGAGTCAGGCAGATACTTGGAGCTTGCTGGTCAGATGGCTTAGCCCATATGGATAGCTCTAGGCCATGAGTGACTGTCTCAAAACAAGGTGTATGGCACCCGAGGTAACAACATCTAACACACACACACACACACAAACACACACACACACACACAAACACAAACACACACACAGGAGGTGGGGGGGAGGGAGAAGGGATGATAACAGATTATGAAGAAAAAATAGTGAAGAACCAAATACTATTTATCTGCATCTACTTTGGGCTGGGGTATACATATAGCCTCATTTTTAAGCTTCAGAACGTCCTTGAGACATAGCAGCTGATATTTTTTTAAAGAACCTCCATTTTCACCTTTGTGGAAATTGTGAGGTGGTAGGATCAGGGAAGGGTAAACTGGTTGAGGACCCAAAAGTAGAAGGGAGGTTGGGGTGGGATGGCAATCTGGGCCTGCATGACTCTAAACCATTACAGTGGTTTTGTGATCCTTGGAATGGTCATTATTCCACATTTCTTCACATCTTCTTCTTCACATCTGCAACACTTCATCCCCCCTCCTTGTACTCCATTGATAACCTTGATTCTTGCATTACCCAGAAAACACATAACCAGAGGCAGCCTGTGCCTGTGGCATGGGCTCTGATTCGCATACTTTCCATGCTCCTGTATAGAGCTCATTTTCCCTTGACACAGGAATCTCTTGTACACACTCTCTCCAGCGTTCTCCCCCTCCTGAGTTCTGATCACAGGTGCATCTCAGGCAGTGTGTTTACATTTGATCTTGAATTGTATGTGAATAAAACCCTCTCAGCTAGGTCCCTCTCTCTATCCAATGTTCCCATTTCTCTGCTTCTCTGTAAAGCAACCCCCAAAAGCTTCTAAACACTGTCTTCACTTCCCCCTATCTCGTTTCCTCTTGAGTTCCTCCTCTTCAGGTTTCTATAATTTCACCAAAGCAGTTTTCAAAGGTTATCAAAGACCTCCACATCACCAATTTTCAGTGTTAATTCTTTATCTTCTTGGGTTTGTCCACTCTTTTCATTGTACATGGAAACCCCTCTCTTCAGAATTCTTCCCTGGGTTACTGTGCCCCAAGTCCAAACTCAGAGAAGTCTCTCACTCATTACTCAAAGTCTATTAATTTTAGCTTTGTAGTGTATCAAGAATCTGATGACTTTCACACTTCCCCAACTGCGAGCTTGCTCCCAGTTCTCACCCATGGCATTTTGATGGTCTACAGCAGGCTTCCCCATTCTGCCCCACCCCAAGTTCATTCTTAACTCTACTAACCAGAGTCATCCATTTGAATTAGATAGCACCAGTCTTCCACTCAAAATTCCCTGGAGCTTTCCATCTCACTTCATGTAAAAGGTTGAGCCATGGGCTGTTTTGTTGATCTAAGGTGACTTAGCTCCTTGATGCTATGCCCCAAACTACTCCTGTGCTTTCTGCCTGCTGTACTCCAGACTCATCTGATTCTAGAGTCTTAGTGTACCCTGAGCACTCTGCACTCCTACCCTCGGTCCTTTATGTGTGCCATTTGTTCTCTCTCTCTCTCTCTCTCTCCCTCTGTGTGTGTGTGTGTATGTGTGTGTATACCCATGGCTTGGTTCTTCACCTCCTTCGAGTCTTTAGTCAAATGCCCTTTTATCCATTAAACCACCCAGTACAGAGCTCCCTTATCATGCCCTTCCTCCCGTGTTTCCTTCTTGCACTTCTCACTTTGCCTATATTTTTAATCTCTCTTTGTTGATGCTTCCCTAAGTGGTCAGCAATTCTTCAGAATGTATGACCATGCTAAACTATCATAAATACTAATCACTTGTGGAGGGGAAGGAGGGACCATCATACTGTCAGTCCAAACCGAACGAGACAACATTAGAGCCAAGGGTAAGATGATGATCTGGCTTTCTGAGAAGCACAAGGTGGTAAAGATGCAGAGCTCTTTGTACTAACACAATTAGGTGAGGACAGCAATAGCTTTTGTGCTGACAGGAAGTGCTGCTGGATCTTCCTTTGGTTGGGTTTGGCCCATGGTGAAGGAGGGATAATTAGGGGGAAGAGCATTAAGCTGTCCTTCTGTGAACAGCTGCTTCAAGCCAGTCTTCATGATAAAACACATTATTTCAGTATCGCATAAAACCCAGGAGGCATCATTTGCCTCATTTTACCGAGAGGTTAAATTTCTATACCAGGCTCTATGGCTCAGATGTGGGATTTGTTTGCACTGAAATTTTATTGATGGGTAGGAAAAGGCAAGGTGTGGGAAAGCTGCTGTAGACATCTTCCCAGATCCATCTTCTGATGTCCAGAATATTTAGACAACAGTTTACATATTTTCTGTTTCAAGAAAACATTTGTCAAGTATCCNCCTCTTGAGCCAACATAGTGCCCTAAGGGCTACAGAAGCCAATACACAGCCAATGACCCNAGAAGCTTACAGTCTTACTTGGAACATCAAACCAGTACTGTGGCCAGTAGACTGTAGTGCACAGTAGGGTCTGATTCAATGCTGAACTGTCTGTCACGTGTATTTGAGTGACATTATGATGGAGAAGACAGAAACACACACTTTTCTTCCATTTAGAACTTTTGAGTATGCTTCATACTAGGTCTTATCCTAGTTTCTGAGATGAGAGGAAGGAGGAGAAGGAGTAGGAGAAGGAGGATGAGGAAGAAAAGAAGGAGGAGCAGGAGAAAGAGGAGCAGGAGGAGCAGGAGGAAGGAGGGTAAATTGTTGATGAGGAAGCATTATTTCGCTTAAAGGAAACCTATAGAATTAGCAGATCCATAGAGAAGTTGAAAGTCAGACAGCAGAGCAGAGGTTCAGGGCTGGTGGCTAAGAGAATGGAGTACTGCTTTGTGGTGTGAGAGCTTCTGTTTGGGGTGAAGATAAGTTTTGGAAACAGTGGCAATGGTCATACAACACATGGAATGTAATTAATGTCACTGAATCTTACAACTAAGTACAGATAAAGTGGCAACTTTTTGTTATATATNTATTTTATAATAATTAGAAATTAATGATGCAATACAACAAAATATGTCAAAGTGTACACATCCAATATGTGAATTATGGCATATGTGTATCTCACAAAAGGTATTGGACTTAGCAAGAAAATAAAAGGACTATGGATAAAGAGCAGCCTATCACAAAGCTAGGAAACTCACTTAGCAGGTGAGTCTAAGCTAATGAAAATCAATTAAATAACAGAAAAAATTCAAAGTAAAAGCCATAATACTTAGAGGTAAAAAAATACTTAAAAAGTAAAAAAAAAAGTCAAGTTGGCGTAAGACATTTTGTTAGCAACATATAAAATAAGGCAAAAGTAGCATTTTCAGTAAAACTCAGATATAGTGAGGGAGCTGTGCAGTTGACAGCCTTGCTGAGTCTCGGTGCATTATGCAGCTACTGACATGCTAACAAGGTGTCTAGAGCCAAGAAACCAACATGTAGGAAGGATGCAAGCCAGAGAGCATGAACAACTTCCAAAAGTTGCAAATGCCTAAGCATACAGGATAATTCAAGCATTAATATTAAGTGTCTAATGATTCCCAACCAGTGTGTGCTGTTGTGAGAGAGCTGTTTATGAATCTATATGAAGAGATGAAGGAAATTAAAAGCAGCCAGGGTGACGTGGATGTAACTTTCTTTGCTTGGGGGAGATATACCATTGAGTAACTCACTCTTCAGAGGTTCCGGATATCCTCTTTCACACAACAACCTATGTTTCAACTTTTCCATCAATCTAGTTTGAAAATGCTGACATATCCATTTAAACATTTTATTTTTAAAAAACATAACAATTGTACCTATTGGTAAAGTGAAAGATAACATTTCAATACATTCATATGTAGCATGCACTGATCCAATCAAGGTACTTCTGATCATTATTTTTTAAAAAAATGATGTTTATGTGTGTGTGCATGTGTGTGTGTGTGTGCATGTGTGTGTGCATATGTGTGTGTGCATGTGTGTAGGCAATTCCATATGATGGGGTGTGTATGGAGGTTAGAGAATGATTTGCAAGTCCCTCCTCATACTACATAGGTCCTAGAGATTGAACTCATGTTTGCCTGGCTTGGTGTCAAGCACCCTTATCCACTGAGCCAGATTGCTGGCCCCCATTTCTTTACTTTAGAACCTTTGAGCTCCTTACTTTTAGTTCTTTATAAAATATATGACAGGCTTTTGTGAACAAGAGTGATATATGGGGACACTGGAACCTTTCCACCTTGTGCTTTGGTACCCATTCTCCAAATCCTGCTCCTTGCTCTCTGGCTCCCCTTCTGAGTAGTGACTACTTTAGTATCTTTTACATTAACTTTGTTTTTTTTGCTTCCACATATAAGAATAAACATGTGGCATTTGTATTTCCTGTTTCTGGCTTTCTCAATTCCCACAGTGTCCTTCAGTTCCAAACATTTGGATGATGAATGATTGATCTATGTATGAGGCAGAAGGAATAAGCCAGTTTATCCACTGGGTACCACTGTACAGTCATAGGGAGANGGCTGTATATAGAAACTTCTCAGAATATCATAGTAGGAGTGTCAAGTGCAAAAATAAGTGAAAAAGAAACCACTGTCCTTGAGCATGCATTCTGTTGCAAGAACTGGATTAGGTCCTGGTGATGGGAAGACATGTAAGAACTGAGTTCTATTATCCAATTGTCCCCAAGCTTCTGGTTATGTCACAGGGTGTATGTGAGGCAGGCATAGAACATAGAGGGAAGATGGCAGCTTCTNTCCCACGTGCATTGCAAGTGAGTTCCATGTTTTATTGAAGGAACTTCACTGGAGTGCTGAATTGTTTGACATCTGATCCACTTTCCTACACACTCTTGTGTTACTTAAAGAATTTTGATTGTAAGTGATGAAGATCAACTTGAGTAACTTCAACTTCTCCCACTCCCCCCCCTCTCTCTCTGTGTGTGTGTGTGTGTGTGTGTGTGTGTGTGTGTGTGTGTGTGTGTGTGTATCTGGTATAGCTTATGTAAGGAGCTGGCATGGTTTATTCAAGACTCCATCACACATGGGTTGACTCTAGAATTTGCAGCAGAGCCCTTCTGTCTCTTGGATCTGCTTTCTAACTCTCCTTCAGAACCTTCTTCTCTTACTAGTATTGTTTTTCCTTCTTTCACCTTCTTAATTTTTCTTTTATCACTCCGTTTGGTCTTGGGAACTAAAGCAGTCACTTGTGTGTCCCTAATGATAGGCTTATTTGAGGCATGTCTGAAAACACTTTTAGTTTGTACCCTGTAGTCTGAACATAAAGGGGCCAACAAGACAAGGGGCAATTAAAACAAGGAGTAGAGACGTAGTCATCTCAGTGATTTTCTTGTTATTATCTGTGAATGCCTTATCAGAGATGGGCCATTATAGTTTAAATGGTGAGAAGAGTTTGAAAGGGGTTTGAAACTTCATCAGACACTTCCTGCTTCAAGTTGTAGCCCATTGTTTTCCAGATTCCAATTTCTTCCTCTACAATGAACAATAACTTTTTGATTAAACAGCTGGCAGTTACTATTGAATGCCTCACATTTAATAACAAAGTCTTCCTTCAGAACAGGAAATTTTATCTAAATTGCTTTGCTCTTCTTGGTGACTGAACTTCTAAAGTCTGACAGGACTGATAGCATGAAAAAACAAAAATTTCATTCAAGAAGACGATGATTACTTTTTAAAAGAAACAGCCTCGAACTAAATGAATAATTCACAGTACATGCCGCAAAGCAGAAGTCAAGGCATATGCATTGTCCGCTCTGTAAACATTATTAAAAAACAATCAAGTTTGTATTGACACATTTATATTGGGAAGACCACAGACAGCAGCCGAGAGAGGAAGAGACCATGAGAAGCAGTGCTCTAGGAAGGACTTTCTTCACTGTATTCTGTCTTCTTCATGGGGCATCTACCATTATCCGGTTAGTACTGTGTGCTCTGCACCAGGCTGCCGTGATAAGCTCCTTATCTATTAGCCTCTACCCCAGCCTCAGCCCTTCTTTCCCTCCTGATGGTACTTAACCTTTGGTTGACTCACTTGGGACCTTGGCAGAGAGGAACTGGTAGACACCCAAGCTCTAACTACTGAGTTACAAGCTTTCTTGGCTGAAGTAAAACTGCATCAGTGATGTNTCAGAATATCCATGCAGATCTGACTGTTGTGTGGGCACAGACAAGCCAGATAGCCACCAGAGATCCTTGTCTACAGGAGACCAGGCTGGCACCTATATGTCTGATTCCTGAGTGGCCCAGAAATTGGCATTTTTAACAAACTCACGAAATTCTCCCATAGCCTAGCCAAGCATGNACATTGCCAAGAGGCCTTACATTCAAAGTGCATTCAAAGTCTACAAATCCAATCTCCAACAAGAGTCCCAGAAAGAGCCGAAGAATATGGATTGTGTCCTGGTTTTTAGAGATATTGGCATTTGGGACCAGTGTGTAGGATTGCAGGCTGTGGCTATATAAAAACATAAAGGGGAGAGAGAGAGAGAGGAAGAGAGAGAAAGACAGACAGACAGACAGACAGACAAACAGATAACAATTTCCTTTCCTTTGTTCCTTTCTATAGCTACTAGACCCTGACATATTCCAAACAACATAAGTTGTTTGAAAATGTCAGTCACCAGGCCTTTGGGGAGCTCTGCTTTGCTCTGGGAAGCTTCAAGCTGTTGTATGAGGAAGTATATTCTCTCACTGCTGACAGATGGCTTTTGGATGCTTGTATATTAATGTAGCAAGTAGCAGATGGAGGTGGGATTAGAAGACATTCATTGTCCTCTCTGACCTAAGAGTCCCTGCTACCCAAGTATGTCCTATATGAGCAGCAGGCTTTTGATCTATCATAGGAAGATCATTTAAATGTTCATCTCAGGAAATAGCAAGACAGGTAACATGAGCAGCTAGCTGGGCTATCATTAAGCACTGTGCACAGCATATTTTGTCTGGACCCCTGGAAAAGATGGCAGCAATGGCTGTGACCTCAAAGTATTGCTTGTGGTACTGTTGACAGAGTGGTTTGGGGGCTCAGACCCAACTCTCCTTCACATTNTGACTTCTGAGCTGCTCACTTATGAATAGTGAGAGCTGAAGTGGGAAGTGTGCCTGTCCAGTAAAGCCAAATGGCTTCCATGAGGGTTTTGACAGTTTGTCTGAAAATATTTCAAACTAAAGTATCTTTTAGGTTATTTGCTGAAGATAAGAGCATCTCTTTTCCTTAATAACACTAATAACGTTGCACTTGTAAAAAGCATTTACAACTTCATGAAATACTTTACAGACTATTATCTGGGTGTTTATAGAAAATCTGTATAAGATGGACTGCTATTAAAAGCATCTAGGNGGGTGGTATGCCTGTAATTCCAACACTTAGGGATGGAAGTTCGATGTCATCCTCAGTTACATAGTGAGTTTGAGGTTAGCCTGGACTACATAAAATCNTATTTAAAACAAAGGTGCATGGTTGAAAAATCTGAGGTACGGTAACTTTCCCTAGGTCTCAAAGTGTGAACAAGAGAGGTAAGACATAATCAGAGGCTTGCTGACTCTAGCCCAGATGCTCCTTCTCTGTCTCACAATGTTTCTACCGGCTGGGGATTTTACTCTGCAAGAGCAGAATCCACTGCAGAACAGAAGGCAGTGCCGTGTGGTAAAGGTTTGCATCTGGGTTTGTATTTNGTTTTTGCCATTCATTTCAGGAAAGTCACTTCACCTTTGTGGGCACGTGTCAGCTGAGCAGACTGAATGCCTATTATTAAGATTATTGCAAGGATTATAAAGTTTGTATACTTACGTACTATAGTTGGAGCTCACTCAAAGTTTGCTCCTGTGGCTTTTGAGGCAAACATTCTGTCTCTCTGAGTTTGTCATTAACATGCTCTGCCACCATCAGCTGCAATGCTCTACAGAGTCAGGAGGTTCATGGATGCCAGCCTGCCTTTCTCTGTGCATATTGCTCTGACTGCTAGAAAATCCATCTTATCTTGAGCCAAAAGTACACTGTTTTTGTTACTACCTACTAGCATATGTATTAGTTGCTTGTCTTGTTGCTGTTTCAAAATGCCCAACAAAAGTTACTTAAGAAAGGATAGGATTATTTGACTCACAGTTTGAGGGAACAGACTATTATGTTGGGGCAGGCATGGTGGTAGGAGTGTGAGGCAGCTGGTCATATTGGAGCCACCATCAGGCAGCAGGGAGAGGTGAACACCTGTGCTTGGTGGCTCACTTTCTCCCTTTTGTTCAGTCTCAGACCCTAGCCCATGGGATATGCTACCCAGAATCATGTTGGGTCTTCCCATCTCAGCAAATCAATCTTGAAAGTCCCTCACAGATAATGCACATTTTGTCTTCTAGGTAGTTCTGGATCCTGTCAGACTGACGATGCACATTTCACTCCCTTGAGCCACTGGAGCAAATTTAACTCCTCTCCAGGGCATTTTCCTCATATTTGAAGACTTTACCATGACCACTCATCAGCCTTCTTCAGACTAAGCCTCTCTCCTTCAGCCATCCATTTCTTTATATGGCTCCTAGGCCCTTCACACTCTTCTGGATTCCTTCTGAAGAGTGTCTGTTTATTTTGGAAATTCCAAGAATGACACATGGTTATCTGAGCAGATTAACTCAGATCAGAATATTTACCTTCTCATAGTCCAGTTTAAACTTCCAATCTTCTTTTGACAGTCTTATCTTTACTCACTGCTGGTGAAAAAGAGCTAAGATCTGCCCCATACATATTTCTGTCTATTCTTCCATCTCACACGTTGTGTCTGAGAGGCTTGTATACACTAAGCTTGGGAGCTTTCAGTATTGTCAGCATTAAATTTCATCTTGAGTTGAACCTTATTCCTTCCTGTTACTGTCACCTTTAATCCTGATGGCGTCACATCAAGTCTCTTATGACTAAAACCTTAACATCAGCTTCAGAGTTTTTCACAGATTCAAGACACACTGATACTGCCAAGTCACAGATAAAATACTAAATATGACAGAATTACATGACCTTGTTATTTGACATTGATCTACAAATCTGAAACATTTTAGGTTGGCTATGGATTATGAACTCAGGAAGAAAGAAAGCATTGATTGGGAAGAAGTGAAAGGTGGGCTGGTGAAATGGCCTAGTTTGTAAAGTGCTTTCAGGACCTGAGTTTGAGCCCCACAACCCATATTAAAAACAAAGCCAAGTGTGATGGTTTGTACTGGTAATCCCAGAGGAGGTGAGGCATGGACAGAGGTTCTCTGGGGGCTCCCTGGCCAGCCAGCCCAGCCTAATCAGCTAGTCTCTGGCCAGTGAGAGATACTATCTCAGAAAACAAGGTGAATGACTCCCGAGGAAGGATATCTGAGGTTGTCTNCACACATATCTCCACACATGCACAAAGTATGGGAGACACTTAGATACATAAGAACTGTCAAGAAAGGGCAGCATCGTTGACATAGAGGTTCCAGTGAGGGAAGGAAGAGGACAAATGGTAAGACTGAGTTGCTAGGGAAGAAAAACATGGGTTTGACAGGTGTCTTATAAGTCTGTAGAGCAGGTCACATGCTGCCNGATCTTAGAGAAGACTCCTCTTTGGGGATGTTTGCCTCTTGCTCTGTGGTCGTCCTTGTGGGGTTTGATCAATCCCATGTGAACACTGTTGCAGCCTCTGCTTTACACCAACAAAGACATCTCACAGGTTTCAAGTGTGCCTCTTCCTTTGTGTTTGCATTTGTGTTCATTTTACAGCCAGCTGAAGAGAAGCATTTTGGAAACTTGCCTAGTTTCCTGCTTTGCTGTGGCTCTCCCCTCTGTGCCTGCATGGATTTAGCAAGGAGTCCAGTTTGTAAGTGTAGGAGGCATGCAGCATTCACCAGCACAGCTCCTCTCCCTGTNACGTTCTAGTTCTCCATTCTAATGCCAGAGGTGCATTTTAAAAATGTTATTGTTTGTTGTGTGTCATCTGGATTTGTTAAGCAGATTGGTAGGCGGGGACTGCAGAGCTGCTTGTTGGGGCACCCTTTCATATCCTTCTGGTACAAGCTCTGTGGGCTGTGTGTTTCATGTTAGAAAATAATTAACAGCAGCCAGGCAACCTGATGAAAACTAAACAAGCAGCTCACTGTGTGCACAGCTAGTGATGTGCCCTGTCACAGTGAAGAAACTTTGAGGAGCCTCTGGGTGCAGTGCAGACCTCTGAACAGAACACTCAATATTTGTGGGTATCAAGAACATTGCTAATGACATCAGATGGTTGTCCTTTGTTTCTCTAGTTGCTCTCAAAAACCTGTTATTCTCACACTTGTCCTATGAGGCCGTCAGGAGAAAGTGTGTGCATATCTTTTATAGTCTAAAGCAGAAGAAGGGCTTAGTGTGTGCAAGGTCTCTCATCACCACAGCAGTTGGACATCTGGGGGAAGTGATCTTGTGTTCAGAGGAGGAAACTCTAGGGAGTGCCTTGACATTCTTCTGGGAAGAGGCTGCTCCACACAGCACAGCAAGGTTGTTTGTTGTAACTTCTCTCCTCGGGAATGCATGGAAGCTTTTCTTCTGGTGGAGGCAAGGCTCAAGATAAAAGTCTTCATTCAGTGCCTTGTTAGGACTTCATTGTGTCCTAGTGAACAGGGATGTAGTATGGTCAATCCATTTGCTTTGTATTGGAAATTCATTCTTCTGTGTAATTAGGAAAGGTACTTGGGGTCCNTTCAGAGGTCTCTCTTTACCCAGGTCAAAAAACACCCAATATCCCTTCATATTGTATCGTCCAGTCCTTACATTGTGTAGTGTTGAACCCCAAGGGCTTTGTCTTTAAAACAGGAAGTGCATATGGACTGGTCTTTTAAGCAGGAGGATGTTCCTATTCAAAGTCACACAAAGAAGGCTTATTCCTTCTTGATACAAGCCCTGGCTCCAGTGGCTGATTTTCTTTGGACTGTCAGTCACTCTCAGCTGCTCACTCTTCTAAGGCAGGCTTCATGTTTGACTGGGTATCTAATTTTGCATGGTGTTGTATTAGAAATGAGATGCTTCTACTTTACTCTCCTGATAGATGCTAATGGCATGCACAATTCCCACAACTCCCCAATACCACTTAATAGTCAGCACGGTGTTTAATGGCTCAGGTGAGCTCAGGACTAAGNGGGAATCAGGTTTTTCGGCAGTCAAAAGAAGGGATAGGTTTCAGATGGGTGTAGAGTAATGCGTTATTTTTGTCAGGCAGACTATGAGAGTGTGATAAATTTGGTAAAAGCAAAAAAGATGTATATGATCTGAAGAGAAAGTGGAGTGTTATTTGGGATGCTGATAATGTAGCCAACTGAAGCTATAAGTCACTGCTTATCAGAAGGGTGGCTGTTGATCTAATTAATTTTCAAGTTGCCCACTGTTTCTCCTTCCTCCTGAAATACAGCTATCTGGCTTCTCTGTTAGCAACGTGTCTGCCTGACAGAGTTAAATTTGCTACCCCCTCTCTTTTCTAGGTGGAAAACAATGAGACGCATTTGTCTTGCTTCTTTCTAGCTCTGTGTGTAAATCTCATGAGGTGGATGGCAGAGGAAGACGGGAGGATGGGACAATNGCATTTCACTCATCTCACTGGTTTTATTTATTTCCCTGAGGGTTATCTGCATGATGCAAAGTGCCTCTTCTGACGAGATGTTTTCTCAGTTTGAATTATCCAGTTTTATGAATTGCTTATCATGAAGTTTTGCCTTGGTGGGCTTTTACAACTATCTGACTACCATCTTCCAATTTTGAAGATTCAGGAAGCATTTGTTCATTCAATGTAGACATCCACATAGGCTAAGCAGTCTTCTTGACACTGGAAATGCTGATTTGAAAATGACAAGGTCTCTGCATGAAGGTGTCCTGTGGGAGGACAGAGTCAATGAGTAAAGCACCCATTTTGGAGCTATCTGTTTTGATAAGTGCAAGACAGGCTAAGTGCTGGAGAGTGACCAGGTGGCTGGGAAGTGCTTTGTAGAAGACTATCAGGAAGGATCTCTCAGTAAAGGGCGCAATGGAGCAGACACAGGGCTGAGTCCTGAGATCGAGGCTCCATTCCATCCAGACCCTGCCGAGGATGGGCGCAATGGCAGTCAGGACATGCAGAAACAGCTTGAGAGTGAACACTCTGAGCCAAGGTCAGTAGTTCAGCCAAGTTCCTTCTTTGTCAGCTGGGAGGTTTGGAAAGGCCAGCCCAGCTAGGACCAGGCTCTTAGAGACACTAGTGTGCTGTGGAGGTACAATGTTATCAGTCAAAAGGTTGGAGAGGGATTCAACAGGTTATTCTAGTGTATGTTCTGAGATCAGTAAGGAACCAACAAAGAAGACTCTAAAAAGACACAAAAATAATACATGGAATATGTTTAAGGCCACCCTGAAAAAGTAGCACAGAATATAGACATCAGACACACTTGTCTTCTGAAAACTTTTCTCTGCAAATTGTCTCAATCTAGCAANGGTCTGTCTGAGTGAAGCTGTGGAGTGTCCTTGTCACAGTCACAGGAGCTTGCTTCCTCCTTCCTTCTAGATAAGTCAGTAAAGTTAGGACTTGAAATTTATTTGGATGAATTGTACTTTTTATTGCTTTTGTAGAAAAAAAATTGACT
The DNA here is from genome assembly GCA_001675575.1 of Neotoma lepida. Classification (NCBI taxonomy): domain Eukaryota; kingdom Metazoa; phylum Chordata; class Mammalia; order Rodentia; family Cricetidae; genus Neotoma; species Neotoma lepida. Next base: position 1,962 of record LZPO01018292.1, on the reverse strand, counting down.
TGACTTGTNTTGCAAACATGCACTAGGATATGAAACCCCCATTTCCTTAGAAGTTTAGATACTTCATGGATTATCTAAGGGTGACCTCACCCTGTGCTTCAGTATTTTCTCTGCAAATATTTACAGACTCTGTTTTCTGCATTCTAACTTTTTGGAAAGCAATAGCTTGGCTATGGCTTCTGTAATGGCATCTACTCATTGAGTATATAAACAGGCAGTGCAGGAGAGTGGCCACAGCATAGAGCTCCAAGTCCAGCACTTACAAGCTGATGCNCCATGCCATGGCTATTAGTTTAGTCTGGCTGATGTCCTTTATGCAGTTTGCAGTTTNTTTTTAATAGTGTGCCTTTAACCTCCTCAGTGTTGCCATATATGCATTCAATTTGCTGATTCTGCCTACTGTACAAATTCTCCAGTGAGTCTTGCCTTTTGGAAGACATTGGTTGCTAGGGAGGCAGCATCTTGCATTTCTCCTTGGCTTGAGGAGGAGTTCCTGGTGGGGATTGGAGCACCAGTGTGGTAACCATATCCTGTGGGTCACCTGGTCCTAGACGGTAGTGACATAATGGACCTCAACTATTTGCTTCCTCCACTGTTTTTAAGGCACAAGGAGTTGCCATGGTCAGAAGACGGGCAGGGTGGGAGGCTGGTCTTTGTCCCGTCCTCCATTCACTCATGCACTCCGTACACACTGCTTCAGGGCCCATCCTGCTCAGTGGAAATGGGCTAGGGGTATATTGAATATAAGGAAGAAAGCATCTGCACCCAGAACTCCTCTCACCCTGACAGAGGTGAATGCTTGAAAATGCAGGCTGAGGTAAACAGTTTGACAGCATTTTTAATTTATTAGGAAAACAGCCTTGTAGAAAATTGTCTCTGCCTCTTCCTCTAAGCACAGTGGTCTCCATTTCTCTCTAGCCTTTTTCATATTCACCAAAGTCAAACATAATTTTTCCATCATTATCTCCACAGTGCATAAATAACTTTATGTTTTATGTCCTCTATATATTTTTCCATTTCCACAATCTGCATATTTATNATTTTTAATGACTATAGTAAATTCTTAGAAGCTGATATATTTTATAACTTANACTTTTTCCTCTTTTGTTGTTATTTGGCTTGTTTCTAGTTTTTCCACTCTATTGAGGGTGGGAATCTTTAAGAGGAAGGATGAATATCTTGTTGCACTAAAGTGGCTTTGACAAATTGTTTCATCCCAAAAAAGCTTCATTCAACACANAGAAAAGATTGAATCCCTGTGAAGAAAACATAACCTATCTTAAGAGAAATGCATATCTCCTTAATTATGTTTTGAGTTTCCATTTACAATGGAGAGATGATTAGTGGAGAAAGCCCTGACNTGTTTCATGTTCCTAACAAGAGTTTGCACACAGTCTTCTGAATTGCACACTTACGGAGATGCAGTTATGAGCTGCACAGCTGGGATAAAAGGCTGTAGTATGACAGCCCAAACTATAGCAGTTTCACNGTCTTTTACTTTCCTTGTACGACTGGAAGTCTTCAGTTCTTCCACATTTTCCTTCTGAGAACCTTCTAGAGAAACACATTGCCCTCCGCCCTCCAGCAAGGGGCAGTCAGTTCCATCATAGTGCGGAGGTCCTGACATACATGGGGAATGACCCAAGTAAAGAATGTGGGAAGCAGGAGTAGATGGGGCTCTCACTTGGAACTGAAATGTATGGCTCTTTCCATCTCACCCCATTGAGAGTCATCTGGACTTCCAGCACTGTGATGCTAATCTTGGCAGTCAACTTGACACATCTGGAAAGAGAGAACCTCAGTTGAGGAATTGCCTCCATCAGATTGGCCTTATGGACTTGCCAGTGGGNGCATTTCCCTGACTAATGATTTTTGTGGGCCGTTGTGGGTGGTACTATCCCTGGGCGAGTGGGCCTGGACTGTGTAAGAAAGGAAACAGACTGTGAGCCTGTGAGCAAGCCA
>LZPO01018291.1:0-24776 GCA_001675575.1 Neotoma lepida | reverse complement strand
TGTAGTTAGGCCTAATAGTTTCAATACCTTGATAAAAATGTATTCCTCATTGAATCATTTGATCACTTGTCAAAAGCTAGATAACTTTATATAGGCTTTATTCCTGAACTCTTTATTCTATCCTGTTGAATATTTCTGCTTTTGTTTGGTTCCATTCACCTACACNTGTCCTTAGGCACATTATTATACTGCTTTGATTCCTNTATCTTTCCTAAGAATTCTATGAATGAGATAGTAAGACTTACTTTGTTGTCTTCAAAATCATTTTAGCTGATTTTGTATCTGCTTGTTTATTTTTGTAGAGAAAAAAAGCACACTGCAAGGTTTTAAAGCTTTATTTTGAAATAATTTGAGAGCTACAAGAAAGTCCAAAAATAGTAGTTCATTGTACCCTGTGATAACCCCTCTGCTTGGAGAAAAGAAAAAAAAATCTCATAACTATCTATGTTTTCAAAACCAGGAACTTGACATTGGCATAATTCTATTATCTATGCTATGGNCTTAGACTTACTGTATTTCCTCCTGGTTGGAGTTTTTTGTTTGGTTTTGGTTTTGGTTTTTGGAGACAGGGTTTTTCTGAAAAGCCCAACTGTCCTGGAACTTGCTCTGTTGACCAGGCTAGCCTCAAACTCCGAGATCCGTCTGCCTCTGCCTCCCACGTGCTGGGGTTAAAGGTGTCACCGCCATGTCCAGCTTCATCTTTGTCCTTTATATTTTACCGGATTCAATACACTAAGTTTTGTTAAGCGTGTCCATGAGAGATGTTGGTCATTTTGTTTGTTTTTCTTATAATGATTAGGTTTTGGAAATGCNGGCCTCATAAAAATAATTGGGAAATAATTCTCTTTAATTTCCTAGAAAATTTATATAGAATTGGCTTTTTTCCCCCTTTAAACATTGATAGTAGTTGGAGGGACAGCATCTGCACTTGGAATTTTCTTTTGTCAAATTTTCCTAGAACTTCAATCTGTATGACAGANAGTGGTGTATTCAGGTAGCCTATTTCTCCANTGAGCTTCGGTAGATGGTGTCTTTTGAAACATCTGAACATTTCATCTCGATTATTGAGTCTGTCAACTTAAATTGTTCATACATCTGTACCAGTTGCNGGGTTTGGAGTTTGGACTCTGTTCTAGCATGTTAGCTCACATTTGGTCCTCGGAAAATTTGAAACCTATTAGGTATTTTGAGAGTTGCCTTCAGACTACAGCTATTTCAGAGACTTGAAATGGGGAGNGCCTTCAGAGTAAGCCATCTGTTACCATGCATGCTAGGAGGTTGTTCTCCCTGGCTAATGGGACTGAGAGCCATTCCTAGAAGACCCTGTGAACTCTGGGGATTATTTGGCCTATTGCTCTGTGAGGATTCTGTGTTTGGCTTTGTGGGACTTTTTTTCCACACAGGCACCAGTCNGTACTTGGCCGGAGATTTCCAGCATGTTCCCCTGACTCCTCATAGATCTTTGCTCCTTGATTTGCACCTCCACATCCTCTTTGGTGTCTGTGCTGCCCAAGCCCCAGCTGCCTCGACCACTCCAGCTCTGATCTCAATCACCTNGTCTCAGTGAGATGGATATGGGCAAGAACTAGAAATTCCTAGATACAGTGGTTTTGTTTTGTTTTTAATCTTTAAAACTCCTCAGACTAGAAGAAATACTTGTGAAAATATGGAGAGCAAAACACTCAGGGGTGTTTCATGNATCATTTTTGTGCTTGTGCTGATTTTGAAGCATGGTTCCAGCGAGCACTCATCTGCCAAAGGGAATTTGTTTCTAGCTCATCCAGAGTGTTGCCAAGGTAAGACTAAAATGAAAGTCTCACTGCCGATGGTCTTATCACTAATGTTGATAACCTGGAGCGCAGATATCCTCTGGCTACCATCCTTTACCCTCAGAGGAAATCATTTCCAAACTCTAAGTAGATTGCATTCAATTGGAAGATGGCTTTTGAAAGAAAGGCTTATCAGGGGAGGTTTTAGGATCATCTGATTATTGTGACCTATATCGACAGCAGATACCATTTTGCAGATCTTCTATGTGAGAAAGAATCCTCACCCAGCTCTCCATAGTAGGAAGCTCAACATTAGGGGTAACGTGCTCTCTTAACTCATTCGCTATCCCTAGATGCTGGAGTTTGACCCAGGATTCAACAGAACCCTAACAGGGAGTTCAGCCTCTGAGCCATATCCCCAGTCTAGACACTCAAATATTCTTAATTAGTGTGTGTGTGTGTGTGTGTGTGTGTGTGTGTGTGTGTGTGTGTTTGTGTGTCCATGGTGCTTGTATGGTGGTCACAGTAGGGGTGGGGTTCAGGAGTGGCTTCTGTCCTTCCACTGTGGGACACCGGGTTTGATGTCAGGGGTCATCAGGTTTGTGCATGAGCCATCTCACTGGATCAAGAGTACATTTTTATTTTTATTTTATTTCGAGGCAGGGTTTCTCTATGTATCCCTGGCTATCCTGGAACTCATTATGTAGATCACACTGGCTTCAAACTCACAAGGATCTGCCTGCCTTTGCCTCCTGAGTGCTGGGATTAATGCCAGCACTTGCCACTATTCTGGCAAGATGAGTACTTTTAAATACCCAGATGAAATGGTTGAGGCCACCAGCAGTAGATAGGCTTGTCCTGGTTAAGACTGAGGGACTTAATGGGGTGGCACTGTGCCACTGGTGTTAGGCATTGGTCCTGCCGTGAGTGACAGCTGGTCCCAGATAAGCTGCACATCCAGTTTGCCTGGGCTGAAGGTCCCTGGTTCATCTCAGGAATAGTTGTCTTTCCGGTGTGATCACAGTCTTATGAAAAAGGTACTGAACAGAGGTGGGGTAGTTTCTGGTTTTGTTTGGCTTGGGACTTTTTAAAACTGTAACCTTCAAGGTTGAGGGATGGTTCCATTTTTTCATGGAAGATTAACCACGTTAGTGTAGGGTAAGGTGTGATTCTGATTTCCTTCCTCCACACCCTTTAAAAAGCAGACTGTCTCTCACAGCATCAGTGAGTGATGACCGTGTGAAGGAATGTGCAGTGCAGAGGGAGATGCACATCGCACAACCAGGACTCAGTGAGCAGCTGGGTCAGACCGAGGTAACTTGACGAGGCTGTTCGTGACTCACTGTTGCCTCACATACCATAGGGCACAGAGATTCAGGCCATGGCATTGTTTCCATCCTCCTTAGAAGAAATGGGTAGTCATTGAGTTGGCCTTGACTTTTATCTTATTTTAAAACCCCAGTGGAAAGAGTTAAAGAAATAAGACTTGTGAATTGGCATGGGGGGGGCAAAACATTACCCGCAGGTAAGCACCCTTCAAGGTGACATTCCAGCTGGGGGACTTGGCGTTTTTATGGCAGTTACCTTCCAGAAGTGAGTAAGTGAGCTGAAGGAATTAAATACTGGCTATTGGGTAAAAGAGACAGCTACAGGATGAAGATTCCCCAGGGACAACATAAGGGCCATAGCTGTGGCTTCCCACCATCTTCCCCACAGCCACTCCAACAGTGACACAAACCACCCTGATTTCCGCAGACCAGCTCATGAATTTAATGACACTTTAGGGACTGTCGACCAAAGCTGGACTGGGGCAGACATATTTTTAATGTGTCTGATAGAGAATCCCTGTGTGAGAGTAGCTACAGTGACTATTTTGTGAAGCTGTAAAAAATAGGTCATGCCCAGAGCAAACACTTTTATCGTTTTTCTTAAGTGCTCTTTAAGACATAAATCACAGTTCTGTCTGTATGTGACATTTTTGTCTCCAACTCACATANTCAAAGCAAAATCCCCAAGGGGGTGTAAAACAAGACTTCATAGCAATATAAAGCTTTGTTGGAAAATTTTCCTTTGAAGCCTGTAGATTATGCCTTTGATCTTTTACTGAAAAGGATGTCTGTCCCCAGACTACATGTGTACAGGCCACATGTATATGTGTGCATGTACATGATGATATCTTGTGGAAGTGCCACATGTTTGGGTGTGCCCGTGTAACAGTAAACCTCAGTCTCATAATTTATATCTATATGGATATTGAGTTTCTGGCACCTCAGCGTCTTTCTCCAGCTTCATAAGTTTTCCTGTATAATTCTGTGGTAGTCAGGGTAAAAAAGACATTGTATTAGCACTTGAGTATGTTTGACGTAGTTAAATACTTCCAAATGGTTCTTAACTTTCTATTAAATGTGTAGCTATTGTGCCTTCTGAAGAGATTTCAATTATCTCCTGTCCATTACTGTTTTAAACTAGGGAAGGAAAATCTTTCAAGGAAAAGCCCAGCCCACACCAACAGGGTCGTTTGGTCAAGTGCCAGTTATTTCACCTGTCAAGTTCCCAAGTTCAACTAGTCTGTAAGAGGCAGCGGTGAAGATCTCATTGATTGTATTTTATTACAATTTTCCATTTAGTATACCTGGGAACTCAAGACATGAGCACACATGTCATCATGAAATTGTCCCCTAAGTGTTCATTAGCACTAAGTGCCTTTGAGTTTCAAAGCCATTTTAACCGTTATGTGCTAGGTGAAATATTTTATAATAACTCAGAATGTGATAAACCACATACNGTCGTCAGTGGGTCGCCTTGTGAAGTGTGGCAGGCAGTTGTAGCAGAATCACATATATTCCCGCCCTTGTATATCTTTTTAAACTTCAGTCACTAGTGTGTGGTTATTTTTATCATCAATACCCAAGGATTGGTTTTTCTTTCTAAAATTGGAAAGTCACACATTAAAATAAAGTGTAAATATGTGTAATTTTTATACAGTTTTGAGATGACTCATTTCTTTGCTTCCTTTGGCCATGTGCGTCCTGTCTTCCTAAATGAATCATTTGTTAATTTTGCCTATTTTTGANCTTGCTCATCCTAGAGATAGAATCATNTNGCTTTCTATTAACTTGATTTTTTTGTTCATCATTTCTGAAATTTATATTTGTTCATTTGTAGCTGTAGTTCATTCATTTTCCCTATGAGTGGTTTTAATGCTGAATATGTTACTCTTGGTAGTGGATGTCTCTGTTTCCAACTTGTGTGTGTATTGTTATGAGGAGTTACTNAATGATATGGAAAATATGCAGTATTCCAAGAAAGTTAGCAACTTCTCAAATGTTTCATTCAGTCTTTCTTAAAGGAGTTATAATTATGTTCTCTTTGAACAAAAGTATTTCAGGAGAAACATCCAAAAAATAAATGTTAAAATTCCATATATATTCTCGTGTGTGTGTGTTTGTGTGTGTGTGTAATAATAATGAGAATTTCACAACAAAATCATCATCTAANAACCATGATTCCTGTGGCAGATGGAATTGAGTNCANGTCCCATGAATGAAGGAATCAAAGATTTCGTTGTAGAGATTGGAAGCAGACGCGTCTCCTCAGTCCAGTATTTTCCCTGAGAGCAGCACTTTCTGTTGGCAGTGTCAGGCTAGAAGGTCATCTTGGTTGAAAGGAATTTTTGTGCCTCATTGCTAAACCTGGTATGACTTTTGAATGCAGATGGCTGTGGAAATAACGTTCCTGTGGTTTAAAATTCATGAATTTTAGCACTGTTTTCGTCCTTCCTGCCGACTGCCTATCTGCCTCACCATCTCAGCTTCCCCACGGTACTCAATTTTGGTTTTAAAAGTCCATTTGCTTCCGGGGAAATTGATTCTACCTCCAGATCTAGAGGCAGGCTTGTTCCTGCCTTTTGATGGGGCGTTGTGACNCATGACATTAGTTAAGTATTTTTGTTGGCTACCTACCACATTCTGGTTGAGGTAGCCCCTCTACGAGATGTCAGTTCAGATAGAATTGATTTCAGGGTATTGGGATGAAACTAGGTCCTAGACGACATTGTGTGCTCCTTCATCAAACCCACATAAGACATTGGCTTTATAAATCTCCTTAAATTATTTAATGAGTCATGTTATTTAACAGTAATAACATTTGTATCGAACTTGCCATATGACTTACAATACCCTACAACACATGGACTGTACCGAAAGGTGATAGCACTTACCTATAGTCATACAGCTGGTAAGTAGCTGGTAGGTTAGGAAACAGTGAACAAAGAATCAAGCAGTTGCCTCCACCGTTCAGGTTTCAGTTGAGTATTTTTTGGCACTTGCAATATAGGGAATCCAAGTCGACATTACCAGAAGTTGTGGCGACTTTAAAAAAAAAACAAAACTATTCTGTTGATAGTGTTGGGGAATAGTATTCTCATTGTTTCCATTACATTTAGAGGAAAAGAAAAGTTGTGCCCGTTTTGTCTATAACCCTTGTAGGAGATGTTCAAAAAGCTGTGGTCAGTACTTAATACCACTGGGAAAGAAAGGATTCATTTGTTTGCTTGCTTGCTTATTGGTTGGTGTTTGAGACAGGCCCTCACGCTGTGATTTACTAAGGAATTTCTTTTCTTTTTTGGCAAATAAGTCTCACTGGGTTCCCAGTATAGACATAGAGCTACTCCAGGCTAATAAAGACCTGTCCTGGAGATGGATAGTATTCCCCCAATCCAAGCGGAAGCGGCAGCTGCTCACGATCCAGGGATGAGAAGACAGGCTTTCTAAACCAGCACCTGCATTTTCTAGGGAACAGGAAGGATGATGATATTTGTTCTCTTGAAGAAGTTAACAGATGGGACAGGATGCGAGGGCAAAGGGAACAGCATGGTCAAAAGCAAGAGAAAATCATTGAAAGAGTCGCAGTGACCCAAAACGTGAGTGACAAGGACCACAGTACCTTGACAATCATGTGTTCCAGAGAAGTGCCGAGCCATTAAAGAATATGAGCGGGTGTGTTATCCATGATCAGAGGTACATTTATTAACACAGTAGCATGGGAGGGTGTGGTCAAGGAATAATACAAGTCCAAGAACTCGAGAATCCAGGTGAGAACAGCAGATAATCAGGGAGCAGGTCATCAAAAGGGTGAACTACAGAAGAGAGGATTACTATTTCTCTTTTCTAAGATTATTTTTCAATGTTTATATATGGCAGTCAGAGCTTTCAAACTTTGAAGATCACTTTGCTATTTATCCCCTCCCCTTAGTCCTTGTGTTTGGAAAGATTATCTATCAGAACAAATTAGGTCATTTGTGTTCATTTTATCGCTGTGGCATGTGAAACTGTGTTCTCCAAATAAGTATTCAGATGGTAGGAGTGCTAATTAACTGAATGATACTTCATTTTCTCTGGGGTAGGACCAGGGTAGATACGGCATTTCCATCAGGGTTTTAGAAAGAGTGGGAAGTCACCCTGGCTCCTTTTGTGGACTCCAGGAACAAAGTCCTTCCAATCACTGATTAGTAGTGTGATGCTTGTTCCCCCTCACTCTAGAGAACAGACATCCAAGTCATGCTTTGAAGGACTATTCTGTTAGTCTTTAGGGTAAGGAAAATCATGTCACTTCCCCAAGTAGCACCACTATCTTGCCCTTTGCTTAACCTTCTCACTCAAGTGAGTGTGAATGTACAGAAAATAATGATAGTAGAAGGCAGAACTTGGGAGCAGAAGTCAAACTAGCAACAGTTGAGCACAAAAACATCGGGGTAGCTAGAGCGGGTGATTAGTTGGTGGATGTCATCCTGACGAGTGTGCTGTCTCATTTTATAGCGTCACTTAGCATTTAACTAGAATATCATAGTATTTCTGTTGTTTCTACTGTGTTAATTTTGACTCCTCACAGAGATTTTGAGCTCTGATGGCCAGAATTTAGCAGTGGTTTGAGGGATGACAAGTGTACACACAGGCTCTCACATGTCATCTCTAACATAAAATCATAAACCAGAATGCTGTGGGATCAGAAGCATTATGAACAGCTGTCAGCATAATACTCCAGAGGTTTTAAAGTTTCAGAGTTTCACGTTAGGAACATTTGCTGGTAAATCTATGCAGGTGTCNAAAAATGTAAAACCTCTAGAACCTGAAACACTCTGGTCCCAAGAATTTCAAATACAGAATATGCAACTAGCAATATTTTACCAAGTACTAGGGTACCCAGGTGTCAGCTGGTGGCTTATTTGTTGGTTTGGGTCCCTGTATTACTCCCGTAGTTCCTCTAAAGGTATGCAGTGGCTATGGATGGTTGTGGGTGTTTGTGATTTGAAGGGATGTGTAGCAAATGGCTCTTACTGACAGCGTTTCCGATGCACTACAGTTTACAAACACCTTGCTGTGGGTAGACTTCCCATTTCTTCCAACCTCANTTCCATGGATAATACTTTGCTGGATACATTTGTTCAAAAGTGTATTATACTTTGGTCAGATTATTCCAGATGTGGAATTGTTAAGTCCAAAGATGTAAACATCTTTATGACTGTTATAGATAGAGCCATATAGGTTGTAGTGATTGGCCATGCCATCCATAATGTAGGAGATTGTGTCATTTATTGTATCCCAATATGACATGTTTGGTCCTTCAAATATTCTTCTCAAGTCAAAAACTAATCTACTTCTGTGCGTCCTTTGATTAGCTAGCACACATTTGAACACACATGCCCACAATCCCTTGCTCTTTTTCCAGAATTTCAAAGGGGTAATGGCCTAATACAATGTCACTGTACCATGTACAACCAGCAATACATTTCCCCTTTCCCAGTATAAACTTCCTGTAGTTTAGCTGGCTATGAAGATGTGAAATGATTGCTGTGGGATGGCTTTTTTTACATCATTCAGTTGTAGCTATTGCTTCTCCCTACCTGGAAATTCATAGCTGNTAGCGAACATCCTTTCCTATCCAAAAAACCTCGACACTGAATGTTTTATATTCATTTCGCCATCTAATCTATCCAGTATTTTAGGAGGCCAATATTATGGATTTTACAAACGAAGAATTGGTCTCGGATTAAGAAATGTATACATGGTCACACAGCTGGTATTTTGTGGAATCTAGATTCAGATCTAGGTTTGACTGATTGATGAGGTCAGGTCTGTCCTGCTCTGTTCTGTCTGTGCATGCTGTAAAACTCCTGGGGACCAGCTCTGTGGAGCTGTGCCCTAACCCTTTCCCTAGTGCTTCATTTCTCTGCTAAAGCAAGGTTGGAAAGTGCAGATGAGCAAACAGGAAACGGCTGCAGGTGGTTAATAGCCACCAGGCACTCTCTTCTTAGTTGCAGTAGTCACTATAGAACTAGCTGTAGGGCTGGAGAGATGGTTCCGAAGTTAAGAGCACTTACTGCTCTTTTAGAAGANCCAGGTTCCGTTCATAACACCTACATGGCAGCTTATGAACCTCTGTAATTTCAATTCCAGGGGACCCAGTTACCTATTCTTGCCTCCATGAGCACCAGGTATGCATGTGGTGCACGTATATATATACATGCGGGTAAGCACTCATACACATGAAAACTGGCCGTAAACAGAAACTACCCCACTCACTAACTTCTCTAGATAANTAACAAAAGTAAATTTTATTGTTCTCTAGTATCTCTTAGGAACAAATGACCCTTTCTTAAAATCCTTTGTAAGATAGACTATCCAGGCATATGACAAGTCAGATGTCATATTTCCAGGTTGGTCTTCAAAGTAGAGAGCTCCTTGGAGTATGTGCACAGTAATGGGAGGATCTGTATGAGCAGCATGATAATGCCCAGCCACAAAGCTGAATTTCAAAGCTCTTCTACAACTGCAGGCCATGTTCATTCAAGAAATTGACTTTCAAGAGTTCAGGCCAGATTTTTTCCTGATTTTTAATGTAACTTTAACTTTAAATTTAATTTAAAATATTTAGTTTTAAATTAATTTAATTTAAAAAATACATGTTTGGGCCTGGAGAGATGACCCAGGGTTAAGAGCTCCTTCAGAGGACCTGTGTTTAATTCCCAACACCCATGTCAGGTGGCTCACAACTGCCTGTGGCTCCAGCTCCAGGGGATCCAACTCCCTCTTCTGGTCTTAGAGGGCCCTGCTTTTACACACACACACACACACACACACACACACACACACACACACGTATGCACGTATGCACGCGTGCACACATGCACATAGTTAAAAATAAATCTTACATGTATTTAGTAAAAGCTTATTACTTTAAAAAAATAGCTGGGTGTTTTAAAATCAAAAAAGTAGCCCATAATAATTCTATTTGGAAACTTACAGAGCATTGGTTCTTGGCCATGGATAATTTTGCCCCAGGGTAAATTTTGGCAATGTCCGTTAACATTTTGGGTTGTCAGAGCTGACAGAGGGGCTTCTGACAATTAGTGTGCAGAGGCAAGATGTAGGTAAACACGTGATTCAGGATAAACCCCACTACAGAGACCGTTTGGCCCCCCAAATAACAATAGTACTGGGTTAGCCCCCCAAATAACAATAGTACTGGGTTAGTTGATTTTCTCCTTGTGACGGAGTGCCTGACGGGAGCGCCTTGAGGGAGGAACGCTTTATTCTCGTTCACAGATAGAGAAGGCGCAGGCCATCCTGCAGGGATGAAGTTGGTAGCAGACTCTGTGGTGACAGGGAGCACATGGCAGTGTCCTCTGCGGTGGTGAAACTGAAACAACCAGGGATGGGTTAGCTTCCACAGGCCATTCCCAGGTACTCCACTTTTCCAGCTGTGCCTTACATCACAAAAGTTCCATAATGTCCCCAAATGGTGCCACCTGTAGATCTATTGCACATTCAAACCATGACAAGTGCCAAGGCTGAGCAGTCTTCAGNGGGAGCCNCACTGGTCAGGGATGTTTGTTGTGTGCAAAAAGCTAGCAGTTGATGAGTGTTATTCCATGAGTCTGGCCTTGGGGATACATAGTGGCCCTGCTCTCAGATCTGAAAAGAGAAGACAGACAAGAAAAGGCAGAATTTGAAGTGGCTAAGTGTTCATGTGATGTGTTCATGTGTTCTAAGTGATGTTTTGATACAAGAAACAGTTATCAGGCCGGGCCATGGTGGTTACACGCCTTTAACCCCAGCGCTTTAGAGGCAAACAAGCAGATCTCTGTGAATTCAAGGCCAGCCTGGTCTACAGAGCTAGTTCCAGGACAGCCAGGGCTACACAGAGAAACCCTGCCTTTTTTTTTTTTTTTTTTTTTTGAGACAGGGTTTCTCTGTGTAGCTTTGGCGCCTTTCCTGGAACTCACTCGGTAGCCCAGGCTGGCCTCGAACTCACAAAGATCCTCCTGCCTCTGCCTCCCGAATGCTGGGGTTAAAAGCCTGCGCCACCACTGCCCGGCCTTTTTTTTTTTAATAATTTATTTTTATGTATGTGCATTGGTGTTTTGCCTACATGTATGTCTGTGTGAGGGTATTGGATCCCTTGGAATTGGAGTTACAGACAGTTGTGAGCTGCCCTGTGGGTGCTGGGAATTAAACCCAGGTCCTCTGGAAGAGCAGCCCATGCTCTTAGCCACTGAACCATCTATCCAGCCCCCAAAACCCTGTCTTGAAAAAACAAAAAGAAAAACAACAAATATCTGCAAAGTTGGCTTTCAGTGATGCAAAGCACCCTAGCGTGGCTTGTTCACACAGGAAAAAGATCCTGTTCCTTACCGGGGAACATGACAAAGAGGTCGCTGTTTNCTTCCCTGTCCACAGGTGATTAGCAGCAGTGCCCAGCATGCAGCAAATGTGTAGCAAACATTAGCCTCGTCAGTACTGTTATTTCACCTGTGCCAGGCATTAAGCGAGCCTTGGTATTTACCGTCCTCTGTCTGGAAGTTCTTCCCTAAGAGGGTGGGTGGGAGGGAGACATCCTGCTCTTTATCCAGGTGTTTTCTCAAATATCAGCCCAGCAGCAAGGGGTCCTGTTGCCTGATTTACCGCAACATCCACACATCATGGCCACAGCATCGGCACCGTCACCCACTCTGGCCTACAGTATGTGCTCACTGCCTGTCTGTCACATAGTAGGTGCTTCATACACATATTTTGTATTAATGAAATAAATGAGCAAAACAGTGTGGAACTTGTTTTATGAAAGACATGTGACAGCATTTTAGGACAGTATACTTANACTNCTAATGCTGTGACCCTTTAATACAGTTCCTCATGTTCTGGTGATCCCTGGCCGTAAAATTATATCCTTGCTACTTCATAACTGTAATTTTGCTACTGTTATGAATCATAATGTAACTATCTGATATANAACCCCTGTGAAAGGGTCATTCAACTCCCGAATGGGTCACAACCCATGGGTTAAGAACCACTGGTTTAGACTCACTTTTTAATCACATAATATATAGCTTACAGTATAGGCTATATTTCTGTACTTGAAGCTGTCACTCAACTGCATCTTCCTTGAGCTGGCATGTCATTGCCACCCATGTATGTGCTCTCGAGAATCAAAACAGTGTTCAGGCTTCTTGACAGTGTCCCTGACTCATGTTAGAGGGGAATGGCTGCAGCCGCTGTGTTCTACTACTCATTGAACAGTGAGCACATAGTCTGTGTGTGACCTTAGCTTTACAAATGGGAACCAGTTAAGTTGAAGGTAGGGTTCTCATAGTCCACTTTCCAAAGTAGCTTCCTTTGTTTTCATTAGGTAATAAAGTGACCATACTGGCTGCTGCTGGGGTCTTTCCTCATCATGTCTGCCTTTAAGACAAGGATCATCTTACATTCCAACGAGGTAGATCCGGAAACAGAATCCTTTTTACCTCCATCTAAGCTGAAACTACATAATGTGGGTAAAAATTTAAGGCTGGAGATTGTGGAATGTATATTTTTTTTTTAGTCTCTTTGGAAAAAGAGTTGGGGATCTGATCACTGTCAACACAGTCTTTTGTCACTATCTGGTTTGTCCATAAACTGGGACAAAAAGGCATTGCTCTGGGGTAGCAATGTCCTCCTGGGACTGAGTTGGGGCTCAGCATAGACCACAGAACAAGTAGCTGGTGATTTCTATCTGATTTCTGCAATCCAGATTGGTATAAATTCTATCTATTTACAGTTTCCCAGGACAGTCCAGTTTAAGATTAAACTTTATACTGGTATGTGTTAGAGATAGGTTTTGTTTTGATTTGTGTTTGCCTTTTTAGTGGAACTTTTAAATCAGCTTCAGTGCTGTCTTGGTATAGTGAAGGCTTAATCCCGTGGGCTTAATCCCGTCTCTGTTTAGGGGGGTTGGGTTTGTCACCCTCGTGTTAAGTGAAGCAGCGAAGCAATGCCACTTCTAACTGTGGCTATCAATAAATATGCTGCCATCATCTTTGTCCAGACTTTTGTACTATGTCTGAACTGTAGAATAAAAATTGTACCCAAATGAAAATTTTAATGAGGCTGGATCCATCCTAAACCTTAGATCTCCCTCTCCCCCCAGTTTAACTTTTAAATCCAAAAAGTAGGTCAGTAGAAATACCCTGTTTTAATTGATTTAATTAAAAATGGAAACGCATAGGACTGTCTCAATATGAAGTGCAGATTTAAATATGAGGAATTATAGTGGGATTCATGTCACTTAAGGGTTTGATCTAAGATATAGTCAATCATAGCTTCTAATTTATATAGTGAGGAGAGGCCTAAATGTTGGGCTATTCCAATAGATAGGGGAAGCTTTGGCNGTGGAATTTCGCAGTATGATGAAGAGACACTCCAGAACTGCCTTTCTCAGTTTATATGTTTATGTGTTATTCTCCAGGACCTTAATAGCAGTCTTTGGGGANAGGAGTGTTCTGTGTGCAGTGAGTTGTCACTTCTCAGAGCCTTTAACACTTTCTGAAGTTCTGAGAGAGGGTCTAATGGGAGGCGCTCAGTCCCTCAAGTNGACCTGTTTTAGGAATTGTAGTACTTTCAGTGTTTTTCCAACAGTCTCCCTGTGTAGCCCTGGCTGGATGGCCCCAGTGTGCAGCCATCATCTCCTGCTTCTGCAGGCCAGGGTTGCCTGTGTGCACTACCACACCTGGCTTATGTTTGGCTCCGTGAGGTGGGGTCTTGCTATGTATAGAACTGGATGGGAATATACAAGGCCCAGGATGGCCTTGAGCTTGAAATTCTCATGCCTTAGTGCTGAGACTCCCGGCATGTACCTGGCTTGCTTTAGGGATGTATCCTTTTGAAAATGCTGAGAACATTTGCAGCAGTAGCGATGAGGGGTCACTGTCTGGTGTGGATCAGTTCTTAGGATGTTCTCCCAGCATGTCCCGAGAGTTGGGTGGGATGCAGCACTATGCTAGGTTTCTTCCCTTAATGAAGTGGTGGCCTCCACATGTGCTGCACAGCAGGATGTTGTCATGAGTAGGTGTGTCACTGTGGCTTGGACACTGCATTTGTCTCCAACCCCAGGTGTGATTCACATGCAGCCAACATCATCCTTCGAGCTGGTGCTTGGGCACCGTTGATTAAGAAAAGAACACTTGCTGGATGAGTGACTGAGTTTGGAGAGTGGTTCCTGGAACTTGGGGTCTGAGCATCCACTGTAAAGAGGCCCTGGCCTCTAGAGGTCTACTGGAAACCAGGGAAGGCAATCACCCTTTTCCTTTAAGGAAGACAGAGTATCTGAGTGATGGATGGTCTCCTTCCTAAGAAGGAAACACCACATACACGATTAGCCACCTAATTTTAGTTTTGAATAATTCTCAGATCATCTTTACTCCTGTTACCAGCTATGAATATAGTCTCTCTTAAATGAGCTTTAAGGAGCAGATAGGTCAAGATTCTGTCTTGAAATTCAGTTTCATATTCCTAGACTTGCTTTCTCGAATCCTACAAACACAGCTGCAGAGGAATAATGTAAATGCCGATGACACAAGAGACAGCTAGTCTTAACACTGCAGTTGAATAATGTCCTGCTAGCAGCAACATACGAAGCACTCCTCAAGAGTAGGAAAAACTTACCAGTACTTTAAAATTATTCTGCGGGCTCTCACCAACACCAGGAGGCAGAAAGCAGATTGAAGGGTGGAATTACTGAAGACCAGAGATAAAAGTTTCATTACTTGCAAGCAAAACTTTGCGTGGGGACGGACAACTTAATGTTTAGTAAACTGACAAAATACAAGAGGTTTCTAAGACCCATTCTTTTACATTGTATTACATTCTTTTACATGTATACNTGGTTTGGTAATACAGCATTCCTCTTGCTATATATTATTTGATCAGTGAATTCATGAATTAAATTTTCATCAGCTACTTAGAGAACCAGGAGAAGCAGGACATAAAAACTAAGGAAGACTTAACAGCCATGGGCAATGCTGTGGAGAAATCCGTTCCAGTGGCTGCTGTGGCTCCTGTGGGTGGTCCAGCAGCCAGGGCTTCCTCTGTAAAGCCAGCTGATAAAATGATGAAGGTCACGAGCGATTAGTCAGAAATGTGATAGAACACTCGCCTGTGTTCTGTAGTCCCGGAAGTGAGGCTTTTGTTGATACCGTTCTTGTCGTTGACTCCAGAACCCTGTCGTCTCCCTTGAGAGGCTGGGAACTCCTCAGTCAGGATCTGTCTCCTTGATCCTGTGGTGCTTGGTCATCTGTGAATGTCCAGGCTCTCACTCTATTAACTCATGTAAGGATGAAGTGTGAAGGTGGTTGTTAAGGGGCAGAATGTGTCTGTGCCTTCTCGTGTACCGAGAACAGCAGACTTCTCTTGAAACGCACCTTCCCTGTGCCTGATGAATAGCTGTGTACCACTGGCCTGCTGCTGCTCTGACCAGACTTTCCCCTTTCTTCCCAGGTCTCCCCGTGAACTTTCTACAGCTATGAAACTTACATAGTGGGGCGCCACGATGCTTCTCCTATTGGCCATATGAGAATGAGGAGAAGTTGGCTTTGGAGTGCCAGGAGCAACTGCTGAGCACTCGGTGCGCCCAGCCTGCCCACTGGAGAGCCCACAACACAATGAACAAACTGACCTTCCATAACAACAGAGTCATGCAGGACCGTCGCAGCGTGTGCATCTTCCTCCCCAATGATGAGTCCCTGAACATCATCATAAATGTGAGTGGTCCACGCTAGGAGTATCTCAGTGTGCAGTTCCCCTGCCAGACTATAGCCACTTTAGGTAGCTCAGGCTGAAATCATTAGAGAATGAACCAGAGATATGTGGCAGGCTTATTACACTTAGGCATCCACACAGCTGTAAACAGCATTATGGCTTCAGCACAGCTACCTTCGGCAGTGTCTTACTTGGGATGAAATTAGGAGTTTGGGTAATACACTAAAAAAAAAAAGTTTCTGTTTTTAAACTACTGAATAATTTTTCAGTTGAATTAATTTATTGGATTTGTCTGTTTTCTTATCTTTCTTTGTGTTCAGCCTTGTATACATTTGAGATCATTTCTATATTAGAAAGGATTCATTTTTCTATTTCTAGTGTATGGAAGCCTCTTTCTTAGCTAAAAATTAATGTAACAAGATGGAAACCAGANACTACAGACAGAGTAAGGAAAAACACATCTGAACATTTTTTGAGCCTTGGTTTTTGCCTCTAAAATTGCTTGGCTTCCTGAAAAATTTCTGTTTAAGTCTATTTTAAATGCTCAGAGTTGTCACCAGTGTAGGTAAAATGGTGGTCATACGCATCTTGACTGGTTTGATCAGTCAGCCTAAACAGTGTCCAGAATGAGCTGAAGGGCTGTGGATAAGCTAAGCTGTTACCTCTGGCTCTTAAGTCAGAGTTGAATGTTTAGTTAACCAGGTCATTGAGGGCTGGGATACTGTTTGCAGCTTTTTCCTTTTAACAGGTAAATTATAATTGACACATTGCAGAGCATAGAAACCTTTAAATGTGCAGCCCGGTGCATATACTATTAGTATATATATCCATGTAGCCATCGCCCAGCTTCAGATACTGGTTTCCATCTCCTCTGAAAGACCCTTTGTGACACTTTTTGCGGGGTAGACCTACAAACACACACCTATCAGAGTAGATAGGTGAATCATAGAACTCCCCAGTGAGTACCCTTGGTGGTATATAACACACATGTCCTTTAAATGTTTTAAGTGCATGCAGTCCAGGACATAGAGCTTAAGCATTGAGGAAACTCTTGCCTTTTTTCTGTCATTTTACCCAGTAAAGTGTATATGCATATCCTGAGTGTGTGGCATGCACAGGATGGGAAAAGTCATAACAGATCTGTCATCGTGAGAAATGGTAAGAGGCGGCTCCCATTTCTAAATGAATCCATTGGTACTGGAGTCTCAACTGAGGGAAATAATTTTGGAGAGCAGACTAAAAAGACTCCAGGCGGGTTCATGGCATGTTTTTATGGTATCATACCTAGCATTTTTAAAATGCTCTTCCTACTGTCAACCTTCATACTTTTTCTTTCACCTAATTGCAGTCCGATAGAATTAAGCAAAAATTGCCTTACTGTGGTGCCGTGGGTTGGTTTTCCCACATATGTGCTGCTATGTAGATCGGTGGCTGGAATTACTGGGGGAGGGCTTGGTGAACAAATGCTCAGCTCTTTGGGCTCCACCCATGGAGACGATGGTGTAGGGCTAGGGCAGGACACAGGAGTTTTGATTTAGCAAAATTGCTCAGCAGGGACCAGAGATGGATGAAATCCTAAGGCAGACAGGAAGAAGGCTGTGGCCCAGTCCTGCTTTGGAGAGCTCCACTTACTTACTGGTCTTTGGGGCCTGTGTTGGTGATTGAGGCTGTTGACATCAGGGGACCTGGTCTGAACTGTCTACTCCGTTACTTTCTTTGCAGCTTTGGCATGCTTCTTGAGTGTCTTGTTCATTATTTGGTTTTGCTCATATATGAAGAGGGGCTTTTCTATGCCTCATGTGGGAACGTGGCACAGATTTAAAGACACTCGGTGTTTAAAGCCCTTTGTAGAGTCTGTCCTGGGAGTTGCTCAACAAGTCAGTCTCTGTGAAGTAGTACTTCTCTTGGTAGTTCTTTGTGCTGTTTGTTTCATTTCATTAGAGTGTCTGGGCGCCCTGCAGGCCCAGAAGATTTCTTACCCCAGGGAACATAGGTCCTCTGCCATGCCCCTGCTCCTCTCCAGCATGCCCTGGGACCTCAGGAAGGATGGGGTTAAGTAGCCTGGAGGCTTGCCCACTGCTAGGAAAACAATCCAGAGCTGCCCAGAACCCCTTTTCCCTACAGCTGAGAATGGTGATTTTGATGTTTGCAGATTTGGGTGTAACAAATTAATTGTAACAAAAAAATGTCAGTGGCCTGTCCCCCAACCCAGCAATGGGGAGTGTGGTTCATACACCGTTTTTTTTGGGAGTTTTTCCCTTGACGGGTATAGGTGACTTCATATTGAAGGAATAATATGGAATCAATGTGGAATCAATGTAATGTTTTAGTCATTTTGAATCTCCATGAATTGTACTAATAGAGGCTATTTTCAATTAATCTTAATCATCAGATGTAAAACATGGACACTTAGAAAATAAAATTATGGTGAATGTAAGAGGCAGAAGTTTCAGAGTGGCAGAAATCACAGAGCCAGAACTTACACCTCCCTTCCTGTGGCAAGGCGAACAATTCTTTCTTTCCAGAGAATATTTCAAACATCCTTGCACAGTAACAACCATTGGCACAGCAAAGATCAAACCCCCTTGCACTTCAAAGTTCTGCACAGAGGGTATTTTTAGAGAAAGCCCACGCTGTTGAGAACGCAGTACTTTCTAAAGTTCCCATTGCCCCTGAAGATGAGAGGAATGAAGAAATTTCACAATCAGCCATATGACTTTAAAGACTCCACGCTGCAAATACCCAACGCTGCTGCTTGTTTTCACAGCAGGTAACACTTTGAAGCCACATCCTTATTTAATTATAGTTTTTAAACAAGAACACTATACTTACTTGATGATCGTTAAAGAGCTTTAGCAGAAGGCTCCAGATACTTGATTTAAGTAGCGGAACAGTAATAATTAGATGGGATGCCTGGAAGAGAGGCACGGCCTTATTTAGTCAAGAGTCACCACAGATTTTGTTTTACAAACGTTGAGTTTGTAATTTGGAATCCAGCTGCTTGTTCCATTTCCTCCTGGTTGCTCCATATCCAACCAAGCCAACTAAAGTTTAGACACAGTCAAGCTAAGGGTTAAAAGTGCCCCAGAGCAGTGTGACAGTTTAAGTCTCAAGTTTGTGGAGCTTAGCTAGTGTAAGAGACGTCTGTGAATGGGGTCCTTTCTCCTCTTCACTATCAGTCTGTTTAAGCTTATTTGCAATGGTATAGTTACGACATGAAATACAAATCCAGTGTTTACAGTGAATGTTGGAAATAAATAGAACTTCTCCAGGACATAAATCAAGTACCCTAAGCTGTTGGATCAATGGGGGACTGGGGAGTGATGTTGGTAATTATTTCCCAGCAGCGGGTGGGTCCTCCCAGTGGTGAGATGAGCCTACACCAATACATTGTTATGAAATAGCTGGATGGCGGGACTGGAGGGCTGGCTGCTCTTCCAGAGGACCCATATTCAGTTCTCAGCACCCACCTGAGGGCTCATCAGTTCCAGGGGATCCGATGCTCTTCTCTGGCCTCTGAGGGCACTATACAGTGCATGCACACACATATATTTAGGCAAAACACCTAGACATATAAAACTAATGGTTACAGTGTAGCTGGATGGCACATGGATAAGCTACAGTGTCCATGGGGGTAACTGAGGAAGGTGTCTCTATGGGACCACTCAGAGCTGCTCAGGAGCTCCCTGGGAATTGGGTCCTGAGTGACTATAAACTGACACTGCCTGTGACAGTTCATCTTTGTCATCGCTGTGGCAGGGTCTAGAATCACCCAAGAAACTTCCCAACATGCCCGTGAGGGATTATCTGGATTAGGTTAATTGACACAGGAGGACACATCTTAAATGTGGGTGACACCCCATTGCCTGGGATCTCAGACTGAATACAGTTGACAAAGTGAGCAGCAGCATCCATTTCTCTGCTGACTGTGGGGGCCACGTGACCCTGCCTCAAGCTCCTGCACCCCCCACTCCCCTACCACCCCGCACCCTGCCTTCCCACAACAATGAACTGTATGTATATCCTTGTACTGTTACCCGGAATGAGCCCTTCCTCCTTAATTGCTTCCTGTCAAGTATTTTATCATAGCAACAAGAAGTAATAATAGCCACCACAGCTTTCTTCAGTTCCTAAACAGGTCCCTCTGGCCTTCAGTGTCTTCTGCTCTTTCCAGTGGGATTTTGCGTGTTTTCATTTTCTTAATTTTAGTGCTGTATTAAAATATGATAAAATCATTAACTCGGAGTTATGTAAACTATAATCACCAAAATTACAATTGGTGCCATCATTGACTCTATGCAGATAAAATTCACACACATGTTACACATGTTTTGACCTGTATGGAAAATTTTTAATACGTNTAAGTTTGGAGGATCTGCCTTTGTTACTACATGCTTATGTGACTGAGCAGTTTTGTTTTCCTTCTATGAACTGAAGACTCTGCAGACTCACTTTCCTCCCCCCCAACGTCTCATTCATAATTGAGAAAGCATCAAAACTGTGTCTGGGGGCTGGGCATTTGGCTCAAAGGGTAGAGGTGCTTGCTGTGCAAACTTGAGGACCTGAGTTCGAGTCCCCAGAACCCAATTAAAAGTCTGACACAGCAGCACAAGCGTCCTTTCCAGTGTTTCTGCAGGGAGATGGGAGATGGAAAAGTGCATACAAACAACCAACACCAAAGAGACTCCCTCAACCAAGGTGGAAGGTGAGGATGGCACCCAAGGTTGTTCCCTCCCCCCGTGCATGCACACTTCACAAATACAAGTGCATGGACACAGACACAAAAATACAAGTGATATCTTCTCAATAATAGCTCATCTCCAGAATGTTAGTGTGATTATTGAATTATACTGAGACTCAGAAAGGGAAAAATAAGTAATAACAGTGATTGATTAAAATAAATAAAGCTGGGCAGTCTGTCATTGTGCAGTAGATGAATATTTTGCTTAGATATTTAAGAAGAAAATTTTCCTTGAACAAAGATACCCTGAGGAGACAGTTCTCATGGGAAGATATGNAAATGGGTATCCACACAGGTGCTCAGCCTCAGTAAGCATCAAGAAAACGTAAATTGAAACAACAGCAAGTGCTGCCTTACAGCTGTTAAAGTGGCTGTCACCGAACAAAAGCTGACAAGAGTCCTGAGGACAGGCTCAAGAGNAGCGCTTGTCATTTGTGATCAGGGATTAAAGCAGTGTGGACCCTTGTGGCAAACAGCATGTGGTTCCTCAGAACAGTAAATATAGTATGAGGGGCTGGAGAGATGGCTCAGTGGTTAAGAGCACTGGCTGCTCTTCCAGAGGACCTGGGTTCAGTTCCCAGCGCCCACATGGCAGCTCACAACTGTCTGTAACTCTAGTTCCAGGGGTTCCAACACCCTCACACAGATACATATACATGCAGACAAAACACCAATGTACATAAAATTTTAATAAATATAGCATTAGTATGTGAGCTCGAAGGTCCACTCTTGGGTATCCAGAGGCAGTGAAGTCCCAGTGGTGGGTGTGCACCTGCACACTCACACTCCCAGCAGCCTTGTTCATAGCAGTCAGCTGTGCCCACTGATGACTGAAGAGACAAAGTGTGGTGCGTCCACACATACTGGAGTCCACACCAGGAGGGAGAGCTTGTCATTTGCAACAATGTGGGTAAATCCAGAGAGCATTATACTAAATGACATAAGCTAGGCACCGGCTGCATGGTCTCATTTGTGTGGAATCCAAAAGAGGCTACTTCACAGAAGCAGAGTACAAGGTAGTTACCGTAGTTACTGGGGCCTGAAGTAGGAAGGGCAGGGAGATGCTGGCCAAAGGATCCAAAGTTTCAGCTACAGGATGAATAAATTCAGGAAACCAATGAATGGCAACCATAACTAGTCACGTGCTGATACCTGAACTTACTGTTGGCTGAGAATAGATTTTAAGTGTTCTTACCACACACAAAAATAATATGTATATGAGGCAATGCGTTGGTTAATCCATTCTGTAGGGCATACGTATACCAAAACATTGAATACTGTGTAAAAATGTATCCATTAAAGTAAGAAAAAAGGTCAAAAGAAAGAACATCCTTGCCAAATAAATATCTTTAGTGGAGTAAGCTCTTCTACGGGACCTTCCAAAGAGCCCATTTTTCATGCAGGATCTGAGAACCTGACCATGTGTTGTAAGATTTATGAGTCTTGTGCAAGATTGTGTTGGTACTCTATTAGCATGCTGTAAAATCATGATTATTCTGTGATAATCCTTGAGACACAGCCACAGGTTGCAGTGATAAGCCAGTGGTGGTTTTGCTGATGTGAGCATGTCCTGAGAAGGTGCATATTTACAAAGTTTTAAAGTGACTGATTGTGGTTCACTGCGTAAGCTGAATTTAATTATGTTAATGTCTTTTTTTTTCTCCCTCGTACAGGTTAAAATTCTGTGTCACCAGTTGCTGGTCCAGGTGTGTGACCTGCTCAGGTTAAAGGATTGTCACCTCTTTGGTCTCAGTGTCATACAAAGTAAGTCTCAGTCCGTTCTCTGGTATGTTTAGCCGGCTGTCCCCGAGGAAATGACGTTTTAAAGCCTAGAGCCATCATGCTGCGTAAACTGATTGTTTACACCCATCAACTAATCATCATTCTTAGTCTTGTATTTATTTTCCAATATCAGCATGATATCAGTATTTTTTACATGATTTAGGATTTTTATTATAACTTATATAATTTTACATTTTGAACTTAATATTGATTCCTTTTTAGGAATCTAGATATTTATATATCTGTTCCCCTTTTTTGTTTTGTTTTAATGAACCAAGTTTGATTTTTGTTTTGTTTTCTTGTACCCAGAGACCAGCTGTAGCTGGGAGAAAAGCAGATGTTTTTGTCATTTATCATTATGATCTATAGTGCTGTAAGTGATAATCGCTTGTGACATTACAAAAATTTTGAACATAGTAAAGCTGCCTTTCTTCTGTTTAGTTCTCTTGTGGTTAGCAGTGTAACAGTGATGGATTGAGTTTGATTTTCTGTTTTTCTTCATGCTCTTCTCTTTTTTCTGGTCAGATTGTGTGACTTTGAAATGCAGTCATTTTCTTCCTCCATTATATGAGACATTTGCAAGGAAGGGTTTCATACCAC
This sequence comes from Neotoma lepida, assembly GCA_001675575.1. Taxonomy (NCBI): domain Eukaryota; kingdom Metazoa; phylum Chordata; class Mammalia; order Rodentia; family Cricetidae; genus Neotoma; species Neotoma lepida. The sequence continues at coordinate 1,818 of LZPO01018291.1, read as the reverse complement.
TTACCAGTAGACTCCTGGGACTACCTGCATCCATTTAATAAAAGCTGTCTTATGTCAGTTTGTATCTGGAAATTTCTCTGTGTTAGTTTTCTAAATCCCGGAGTCTTTTAGCATCTCTGCTCATTTTTTTCAAGGAGATTTACTTGTATTTAATTATGCTTTCTATGTTTATATGGGTAATCCTTTATTTGAATCAGTTTAAACCTGAAGGATTATGATAGCTTGAGAATCTGGTCTGTGCTGTGCATATTTACATCTGCCAAGTTAGAAAATGTATTATGGTCAACAGATAAAGCCAACTCCCTTTCCTCCAAAATGGGAACTATGTTCAGTTGTCTAGGAACCTGGGGTGGAGAATAGAATACAGAGGGCCTTGCGAATCAGCCATTTGCTCCCTGCTTTCTTTCTGTAGTAGTCAATGCAATGAAAACAGGAAGACTAAGTAAGCTCCATCATTGCATTTGTGTGGACCTCTGTCATCTTTCTAGGAAGGGTCTAAACAGTGGTTCTCAACCTTCCTGATGCTGTGACCCTTTAATACAGTTCTTCATGTTGTGGTGACCCCCAACCATAAAATTATTTGATTGCTACTTCATACCTGTAATTTTGCTACTGTTATGAATTGTAATGTAAATGTCTGTGTTTTCCAATGGTCTTAGGTAACCCCTGTGAAAGGGTCATTAGACCCCCAAAGGTGTCACATTGGTTAAGAACCACTGGTCTAGAAGCTGTAAGATGCCTTACAGACTCCACATGGCTCTTGCTGTGGTCTCCTCAAAGCTAATTCTTCCTTTTGCACCTGCAGCCAGACTGGTCATCTCTGTGGGTCAACAAGTCAATCCAAGAGAACCTATTGTTGGAAGTTTTTGCTCTTTTGGGGGGCCTGCCACCCAGCTCCCAAATAAATCACATACGGAGGCTTATTCTTAATTATGAATGTTCAGCCTTAGCTTGGCTAATTTCTTGCCAGCTTCTCTTAATTTATTCCAACTACCCTTTGCCTCTAGGCTTTTTCCTTTCTCTAACTTCTGTAAATCTTATTCTTACTCCGTGGCTTGCTGTGTAGCTGAGTGGCTGGCCCCTGAGTCCTCCTCCTTCTCTGGCTCCTAGATCTTAGTTCCCTCTTTCCAGATTTCTCCCTCTATATATTCTCTCTGCCTGCCAGCCCCACCTATCCTTTCTCCTGCCTTGCTATTGTCCGTTCAGTTCTTTATAGACCATCAGGTGTTTTAGACAGGCACGGTAACACAGCTTCACAGAGTTAAACAAATGCAACATAAACAAAAGTAACACACCTTAAAATATTCTACTACAAAAACCAGTTCCTAGCTTCCTTCAGTTTCCAAGTGGAGCTTTTGAGATGCTCTGTAAGAGAGTGTGCAGTGTGGTGAAAGAACATTGGAACAGCAGTCAGGTGACCTGGTTCTAATTCTGGTTCTACTGTTGGCTAGCAGTGAACCTTAAGACATGCCACTAGACTTCTCTCATTGTCAAGTTGTCTCACGTCAGATAGAAACTGCTGTCCACACCAGCTTTGCAGGATGGATGTGTGCTTGAGAATTTGTCTCACAGGCGTTGTTTTGTTGAGGTGGTTTTGGATTCCCAGCACAGTTGAGCAGGAAGTATAGAGAGTTCCAGAAAGCCATGCACATGCGGGCACAGCCTCCCCACGGTCAGCCCCAACACTGGTGGAGCAGTGTGGTAATCAGCAAGCCTACACTGATGTTTTATCTCCCAGAGTCCATCATTTGCACTTGGGTTCACTCCTGGTGTTTGTATCCCATGGCTTTGGACAGATGTATGGCATGTACCCAGCAT
>LZPO01018290.1:0-15927 GCA_001675575.1 Neotoma lepida | reverse complement strand
TCTCTATAACTGTACATGAAGTTCTAGGTACAGCAATAAAACAGCTGGAGAAGATCAAGGGGATACAAAATGGAAAGGAAAAAGTCACAGTAGTGATATTTGCAGATGACATGATAGTATACATAAGTGACACAAAAAAATTCTACCAGAGAAATCCTACTTCTGAAAAGTAATGAAGTAGCTGTATATAAAAGTAACTAAAAAAAAATCAGTAGCACTCCTATATACAAATGAAAAATGCACAGAGAAAGAAATCAGGGAAACAACACCCTTCCCAATAACNGCAAACAATATAAAATGGTTTTCTGTAACTCTAATCAAGCTAGTGAAAGACTTGTATGTCAAAAATTTCAATTCTTTGGAGAAATGAATTGAAGAAGATATATGAAGATGGAAAATCTCCCATGTTTATTGATTGGTTAGGATGAGCATGGCCATGCTACCTAAAGGAATCCACATATTCAATGCAATCAATATCAAAATCCAACTCAACTCCTTAAAGNTCTTGAAAGGACAATATTCAGCTTCATATGACAAAACAAAAATCCCTGGATGGCTAAAACAATCCTGAATAACAGAAGAACTTCTGAGGGTATTGGCATCCCTGATTTCAATCTGTGCTATAAAGCTATAGTAACAAAAAAGCACATGATATTGGCCTAGAAAACANACATTGATCAATGGAATCAAAGTAAANAGCCAGACATAATTCCACAAACTTATGGATACCTGATCTTCCATAAAGAAACCATAAATGTACACTGTAAAAAAAAGAAAGCATCTTCAGCAAATGGTGCTGGTCTAAACAGATGTCTGCAGGTAGAAGAGTGAACATAGATCCATATTTAACATCCTGCACAAACTCAAGTCCAAGNGGATCAAAGGCTTCAACATAAAACCANATGCACTGAACCTGATAGAAGAGAAAGTGAGGAATAACCTTGAATGTCTTGACACAGGAGACAACTTCCTTAACATAACACCAATAGTGCAGGCACTGAGATCAACAATTAATAAACGGACTTCCTGAAACTGAGAACTTCTGTAAAGCAAAGGACACAATCAATAGAACAAAACTGCAGTCTGCGGAATGTAAAAAGATTTTCACAAACTCCACACCCAATAGCAGGCTAGTACCCAAAATATATGAAGAACTGAAGAAATAAGACATCAACAAGCCAAATAATTCAGTTAAAAATTTGAGTACAGATCTAAACAGAGTTCTCAATAGAGGAATCTCAAATGACTGAGAAATACTTAAAGAAATGGTAAACATCCTTAGCCATCATGGAAATGTAAATCAAAACTTCTTTGAGATTCTCTCTTAAACCTGTCAGAAAGGCTAAGATCAATAATATAAGTGACAGTTTATGCTGACAAGGATGTGGAACAAGGGAAACACTCTTCCACTGTTGGTGAGAGTGCAAACTTCTACAGAGACTTTGGAAATCATTATTGTGGTTTCTCAGAAAATGAGGAATTNATCTACCCCAAGACCCAGTTATACTACTCCTGGGTGTATACCCAAAGGATAGTCTGTCCTCCCATAAGGACCCTTTCTCATCTATGTCCATAGATTCATTCATAATATTCAGAACTGGAAACAACCTAAACATCCCTCAACCAAAGAATGGATTTAAAAAATGCTACATTTGCACAATGTATTATTACTCAGCTGTTAAAAAATGATATGACATTTGTAGGTAAGTGGATGGAACTAGAAGAAATCATCCTGAATGAGGTAACCCAGACTCAGAAAGACAAACATGGTATATACTCACTCATAAGTGGCTATTAGATATAAAGCAAAGAATAACCAGGCTACACTCCACAGACCCAGAAAGACTAAGTAACAAGGAGGCCTCTAAAGGGAGACACATGAATATCCCTGGGAAGAGGAAATAGAACAGATTTTGTGAGTAGACTTGGTGCAGGTGGGCNTGGGAAAAGGAGGGATCAAGTGGGGACATGAACCAATGGGGAGAGAGTACACGGAGAGAAGACAGGAATTGGAGGGCATTTGGGGAATCATATGGAAATCTAGTACAGTATAAACTCATAGCATTCTATAAGGGTGTCCCTAGCACGGACTGTGAGTAATGAAGGATGTGGAGCCTGAATTGGCTTTTGTAACCAGGCAACTTCCAGTGGTGAGACTTGGGCACTAAATCAACCACAAAACCTCCAACTGACAATCTATCCTGGCTGCACAATGTGCAGAAGTTGTGGAGAGGCCAACTGGGCTAATTTGAGGTCCACACCNTGAGAGGGAGTCCATGATTACACTGCCTGGAATNCCAGAAAGTGGAGGTTGGATAACACGAAGACTTAGGATAGAAAAAAATCAATGATACTCATAGATTGGTGCCTAGCCCAATTGTCATAACACAGCATCCTCTGGAAGCTGTTGGGAGCAGATACAAAGACCCAAAACTAAGCATTAGGAAAAGGGAGCCCAAATCTCCATCAGGTCCCTCCCAGAACCCAGCAGAAAAGANGAAGGAGACCTNTAGGAGCCACAGGGGTCTAGGACACCAGGAGAACACAGACAACAGAATCAATTAATCAGTGAGCCTATATGGGTCTGACCTATGTCCTCTGCANAAAGATTACTGTTGTTAGCTTGGCATTTTTGTGGGACTCCTAACGGTGGGAATGGGGGTATCTCTGACACTTTTGCCTGCTCTTNGGACCCCCTTTTTCCCCCCACTGGGCTGCCTTGCTCAGGCGTGATATGAGGATTTGTGCCTAGTATTNCTGCATCTTATCATGCCAGATTTGGTTGATANCCTATGGAGGTCTGTTCTTTTCTGTGGGGAAATGGAAGAGGAATGGATTTCAGGGAGACAGAGTTGGGTAGAACTGGGAGGAGTGGAGAGAGGAGAAACTGTGGCCAGGATGTATTGTATGAGAAAAGAATAAATAAAGTTATTGTCCTTGCTTAAAGTATAGAGATTTCTTTATCTTTACTTCATTCTTATAATTGTTTAAAGTTATTGANGGGGGTAAAAGTGATAATTTATTATTACTTGTTGGATTCAAGTGAAGTAGCAGAGGCAATTTTGCTGCCTGTTTTCATCATGATCCCATGATGATTTCCAACATAAAATAGCTGCTGGCTTCATGAAAGCTAAGAATATTATGTGAAGGTCGATTAGTTGATCTTATCACTTTTATGTAACAAAAGTACAGTGCAAATAATAGATCTCTGAAACTTATTCTCTTGTCTAATCAACATAGTGTTTTACTCAGCATTTTCGATTTTCTAATTTAGCTAACCTGATCCATTTCAGAGCAGAATCTACGATGAATAAACATATTGTACATTGTCTTTATGTAATTTTTTGTGTGTGTTAGAAGGGATTAAACCAGATGCTTCACTCTTGTTAGTCAAACATTCCACCACAGAGCTACACACCTATTATTTTATCTATCTATCTATCTATCTATCTATCTATCTATCTATCTATCTATCTATCATCTATCTATCTATCTATCTATCTATCTATCTATCTATCTATCTATCTATCTATCTTCTATCTATCCTTTTGCAAAAGAACTGACATATGTATCTGTAAACTATCCATGTAGCCCTTGAACTTATGTTTCTGCCTCTGCCTTTCCAGTAGCTAGAAATACTAGATAGACCCACCAAGTCTGACTTCACTGTATGTTTCAAAATTACTTAAACTATTTTGAATTGCTATACTTGAATAACAAACAAGTTGGTGTGTGGTGATGGATTTGTTAATTAACTTCATTTTCTCTCCAAGAAAAATATNCAAAATACATCTCATTCTACCCTACAAATATATACAAATACTATTGGTTACTGAAAAATGAATTTAGATATATATTTCATGGAACATTCTATATTATAAAACACTGCTTTGGAAGTTTGATAATTAAGAGCAAAACAGTCTATCACCTATGTGCTTAATTTTAGAAATTATGAGTTAAGTTCTTGTTAACTCATGATACAATCATGTTCTTACAAAATTCAGTAGAACTATTAAAATGTATTATGTATATTTTAAACATTTTAAAAAACAATGTAAAATACGTGTTTTAAAATTTTATTGATAAACTTATATTTCATGTACATACATATAAATATAGATTATAAACATATTATATGAGATAGAATTTCAAATACAAACAAGTAACTAGAGAATTACAATGGACCAACATCAGTTAGAACCTTTCCACTCAAGAACTATATTCCCTGTTTCTTCCTTTACATTTTTCTGAGTCAGAATTTTTTTCTTCAAAATTTTAATATATTTATAAAGTATTATATTTACTTTGTATAANTGTAAGCATTACTCTAATGTATGAAGAACTAAATCCTTAGTAAAACATGTCAAATTTCCATTGTTTTAAAAGTAATATCAGAAAACCACAGATCCCTTTGTAATAAATATAAGTTCATTTCCAGTTAACNTTTTTCCTTTAATCTCAGAAAATTTGAATACTATTCAGATACATTCATCCACTGCTACTGCTCGTTTTATGCACTATAATATTTAAAGTTATTTAATGTGTAGAAGTAATTAATTACAGCACTGTTGAATAGCAAGTTGTGATGAATATGTTGTAAAGAACACATAACTGAGTCATATAGGTTTTAGCTCCAGAAAAACAAATTATAATTTTATATGTGCTCCATTGCATATATATATATATATATATATATATATTCACAATATTCTTGTTGGCTGCTTATGACTTACTGCAAAGCATCTTACTTGGTTTGCTGTGTGTTCGTTTTTAAATAACAATGCCTTTGCCAGCCATGCAACATCTCCTGAAACTCATTTCAAAGGTATTTGCTATTCCTCATTCTAAGTTAATATACAAAAACTCTCTACTATACTATCATAGTAATACAGTTTCTGCTCCAAGAAAATCAAATTTTTGTGATATTCAGAAAGGGTCAGCACTGATGTGAATGGAGGTGTTCATCTTGGATAGAGCCTGAGAGCATTTAAGATTTGAAATACCTTTCTTTCTGGTGTCCATTGTTAGGTTTGAGCTGAAAAAAAAATCATGATATATACTGTCCTACATGCTCTAGGCTTAATATGATAGGATTTAGTCAAATAAAAAAATCAGTTTGAATTGCAGTTTCTAAATTCTTTTAAAAATAATTTCATCTTTTGGAAAAATATTCTGAGTTTCATTCTATTACTATTTCTGTAAAAGCTAGAGTTTATTCTCTTTAAATGTACTTGAACCTGTTTCTAAGGCATACACTGAAAGTCATAAGAACCAAATGGTGTGCACAGAGCATCATAATTCCCCAAACAATGTACACATACACACACACATACACACACAAAAGCAACAACACAAGGTCATGAAAAAAATGTTTCTTCCAAAAGATATGAACATGTCAACAGATATTTGGAAACATGATTNACATTAGCATTCATCAGGTTGTCTTTATTCAAAATAAGTGATACATACATGTGATATCATTTCACATCCATTGACATCCACCATCAGAGAGATACATAGTAAATGATGTAAGCAATTACATGGATAATAGTGAACCTTTGGCCATTGGTGGAAACATAAATCAGTAGAGCCATTACACAAAATCATATGGTAGTTCCTGAAGAAATTACAAATAGAATGACTCGATAATCAAATTATCTCTCTGGGTATGTGCTCAAAGATTGTGAGACTCCAGTCTATTAAAGAAACCTTTATTTCTTTGTTCACTGAGTACTTTNAAAAAAGCCAGAATCAAAACTGAAGAATGAGTCCACAGACGAATGAATAAAGATGATGATAGTGATGGTCATGATGATGACTAACAACAATATGCATGGGGGAATATGTATGTGTCTGTCTGTCTGTTTGTCTGTCTGTCTGTTTCTCTCTCTCTCTGTGTGTGTGTGTGTGTCTTTCTCTCTGTGTGTATCTCTGTCTATGTCTCTGTCTCTGTCTATCTCTATCTCTCTCTGTGTGTGCACATAAGGAATTTCTCTAGGAATTATTCACAAGAAATAGAAAAAGAACACAGGAGAAACCATAAAGCAGTCTTTGCACTTTCCATCTTGTCTTCTGTTGCTTTATCCCAGAGCACTGAGATGCAGTCTTTACTATGTGTAGTTAATAATGATAATCCTATCTTGGTATTGACTAAAAGATGAGAGGATCACAGTTTTCTGCAGGAGAGACAATAATTAATTGGTGGTTCAAACCAGCACCTACAGACAGGGGGATTGATGATGTGTGTTGTTGTGGAGACATTTAAAAGAGATGATCAAAATAAGTACTTTAAATGATGAAGCTCATATAAAGACATGGATCATTTTTAAAAATTCATTTATAACATTTAAAGGTAGAAGTCCAATTCTTAAATGATTTACTATATTTGCTCTTCTGGCAAAGTTTGTTTTCCTCCATTATCAAAACAATATTTCATGTTCAAGTGAGTCTCTTGTTATTCTGTTACATGGAAACTTTTACATGAAGATCTCAGAGTATCTTCAGGAATTTGTATCTTTATGTTTTGTGTGTGTGTGTACCTTTACGCGTGTGAGAGTACTTGTGTGCATATATATGCATTAGAGACTAGAAGTCAACATTGAGTGTCTTTTTAAATCCTCTCCACTGTACCGTTTTATTCATTTGTTTATGTTTTAGATAGGACCTCAAAGTGTATCCCTGGATAGACTGAAGCTCACCATAGACCAGGCTAACTGGTCTATAATTAAGCTCAGGGATCTACCTGCCTCCACTTCTTGAATATTAAATGTGTAGGTCACTATGTTTGGTCTCACCTTATATTATGATACAAGGTAACTTATTCAATCTGAATCTCATCCATATGTTTGATTGGCTAATAAAAAAGCCTCATATGTCTTCCTCTTTCTAGAATCCCAGGACTAGGACTACATTATTATGCTATCACATCTAGCTTTCTAAGTGATTTCTGAGAATACACATTCAGGTCCTCATCCTTGTATTACAAGCACTTTATGAATTGGGTCACTTCCACATCATACATTTATAACTTTATATTGAATTTTCTGCTCAGTCATGCATAGTGACAAAATAAAATATTTTTTCTGTAATCTCTATACTATATCCCTCACTCATCACCATTATTTATTTCATGATTTCAGTAGATCAGGTTCTTCTTATCAATTCTTGTCATAATCTTGTGATCACCCACCCAAAACTGATGAAAGATGATGTATTCAAGTTTAATGTAAAATTTGCTATACACATAGACTCTAAAGCTCCACATTAATATATTTTCTAACCTACTTAAAATAATTTAAATAACCAACTAGTACTTTAAGTGTTCATGTATTTACTACTAATGCAGTTTTCAATGACAGTTGCTTCCACACTGTACATATCTTTAAGGTGTGTGATGGCTGATCTTAGTCGTCAATTTGTGTCTTGCTCGTGCCATTCCTGCTACTACTCTTGCCTTTCTTTTTTTTGTTTTTGGTTTTTCGAGAGAGGGTTTCTCTGTGTAACTTTGGCGCCTTTCCTGGAACTCACTCGGTAGCCCAGGCTGGCTTCGAACTCACAGAGATCCGCCTGCCTCTGCCTCCCGAATGCTGGGATTAAAGGCATGCGCCACCACAGCCAGGNGACTCTTGCCTTTCTTCACTATCTGTAGAACTGAATTTCCTTGACCTTCTAGCATGGATTGAAGACCAGTGACTCTTCAAGGATCTTCCATGCCTTCATCACAAGACTGGGATGACTGCTACTACTTGAGTGAACTCAACAGTCTCACAGACCAAGTAGGTACCAGGTTCTCAACCTCACCACTGTGAAAGCAGCCAGTTTTGTAGTATCTACACCATATGTGTAAGCCAATCTAATACCTCCACTTAATATATATTCCTTCTATTGGTTCTGCTCATCTAGAGAATCCTAATATACAGTAATTTTGTGGAATACTAATATGAAAGAGCTTCCTATATGCTTTTCAGTGATTTCAACAGGGTGATATCCATATGCACGATGTTTTGCTATTTAAGTTCCCTTATACTTCTAAACTCAGAAGTGTATCTTAATTGGAAATAAAATTCTAAATTTTAAATGAATACATTGTTCATAAGAAGTCGTCTCTGACTCAGGGAAATAATTTCATCAAAATTCCAACAGAAAAAAAATAGCTATTAAAAATAAATTCCTATAAAAAAGATTTTAGTTTTGAATAATTTTAATTTAACAGAAAAAGTTAAAATGACTATTGAGTTACCAAATATCCCATATGCTCTGCAAATAGTTTCTGCTAATTTCTGTACCTTTTATCAGTATAGTATTTTATAACATAGTATTATTCTACAGTGAATTCATATTTTCTTACTTCTTAGACTTACATATTTCTTTAGAATCTTTTCCATAANATTGTGATTTAATTTTATAGTTTAATTTGCTATTTTCATCAATATTGCCCTCATTTTGTACAATTTTCTTTAATTTCCTGAACATTTTATTATAATTAAATTACATCTATAACTAAGATATAGTTGTTTAGATATAAATACAAAGATACATATGGATAGCTTTTGTGAAGTTCGTNGGAAAAAATACCATAGATGTGAAGTTCTCTTCTCTTTTTGCTATTTCAAGAACATATGGGGACCAGATGGATGTCTCCATAATGAAGGGCATTGGCTACTCCAAAGGATCCAGATTCAGTTCCCAGTACCCGAGATGGCTCAAAACTGTCNGTATCTCTAGTTCTAGAGGTTCTGCCACACTCTTCTGGACTCCCCAGGCACCAGGTATGCACGTGGTACACAGAGAAACACTCATACACGTAAAATTTTAAAACAAAGACACTATATACTGTTATCATGACAAAAGTCTGTAAATTTCATGAACTTGAGGCACATTTTGTCTTATTCTACCCTATAATCACCCATTTCCCACCTTCTCTGTTGTACTTGAAGGAAGTCAGTAAGTATAGCTAATGTTTATTTTAAGAGGAATTGGCTGTTCCATTCAGTAGAGTGTCTACCTAATCTACTTGGAATAATCCTATGTGAAATATTCATTTTTTATTCCTAAGCTACCTACTCTAAAATAGCTTATTTGTAAAATAACAGACTCATAAATACTTATGTTACAGTCAAATTATACTCCAATATAATATTATCAAACATGACTAGGAATTTCTGATACATAACTTTGGTATCACATAACAATATCGGGACCTCAATTCAATCTCAGTATATGATAAAACTATACTATATTTCAAAGTAGTCATGTTGATATTCTCAATTGAGGTCATATTAGTTATCACATTTTACCTGCAATATAGTGATAAAATAAGATACAAATGGAATATGTTTGTTAAATAAATGGCCTAATTTTTGTTTTTAATTATGTTTTGTTGAAATTACTTAAATGCTTTTTATAAAGCACTACTTTTTCCCAATAAAAAAATAAAAATGCACTTTTCTTCTCAAGAAGAAGATTCATGGTATGCTAGATAACCAAACATTTTGAAACTATTAGTCTCAAACTGCAGTATCTATTAAAGGACATTTCATATGACTGTGTAGAATATTTTTCTCAGGTAAGAAATATATATATATATATATATATATATCCATTCTAGACTCCTATTCCCCACTGTTCTAAAACAGAAAGACATTAATGGTTGGGGACATAAATTTCAGTATCACCACTTGGATATCTGATGAGAATTTTCAGAGTATCCCNTTTAAGAAATATTTCTGCAGAAGACTGAAAACACTTCTAGTAGACAATCCTCACCTTACTAGCGGCAAGACAGCCTGTCACTCACATTCACTTATGTAGCCAATGAGACAAATAAGAACCCCATAAAATTTGCATGATATAAAAGAAACAAAACCAATTGTGNGAATTTTGACACTGTTTTAAAGCCTTGAGTTCCTTTCAGGTCATGGTATTGGTTATTCACAGTCAATTGAGAAAACCAAGGATATATTTGCAAACATAGAGAAAACTGTAGCTATCAGGAGACACTTGTGCTCACTCCAGTGGGCTATGCCAGTGTCTTTACATTTTGCTCTNACCATTGTAGGAACATTGATTAAACCCTAACTCACAAAAATGATTTCAATAAATTGGAGCAGCCCATCTGACAGCTAAATCATAAACACAGTATCTCAGTCATAACAATTTGAGGAAAGTGGATGGGACTGGAGTAATCACAAAAAATGAATAAATCAGTGACAAAAATATAATTATCTTATGTATTCCCTCTTCTGTGGAGTGTGTGTGTGTGTGTGTGTGTGTGTGTGTGTGTGTGTGAATACAGACATAAAATTAAAAGGTGAGATACTGAAGGAGTGAAAGTGGAAGGAAGCTAAAGAGAAAGATGGGTGAGAAAAATTAAAATGGATGTGAATATGAGAAAATATTAAGTGCTTGCCAAAATGTTATAATGAACCTTTTTCTGTGTATAATTAATTTATTCTATTTAAAAAGATCTTTATATATCAGTTTTAGGTAAGTTGACCACGTATCTGTTTGACCATGATTGGCTCTTTTAACCTATAGGNTTAACTAATGGTGCTTTTCTTTTCACACCCAGAAGCATCATTGCTGAAATGATGAATTATACCACCACCCTAGCTTTAAGGGACTTGACATTCTCAGTGACATATCACAATTTGAAAAGGTTGCTTCTGAGAATGAAATTGAGGGTTGGGCACAGTTTAGAAACATGGTGACTTTATGAGGTTTGATTAAGTGCACAGGCAGGACATACAGACTGTAAACTAATGCTATTGTGTAACTAAACAGTGTAGTATTGAAACTGTGTTTTATTGAAAGGGGCACATATATAAAATAATTCTATAATCATGTTCTTAAATATTTCTCTATGCATTTTCATANCTTCTGAAATATCTCCTGGCATCTAAAATGAATGATCTAGGAACTGGACAACCCTGTGGCAAGTGCCTATCAATCTTCAGAATTTCTGAATAAGCAGAATAATTAATTCATTGAAATTTATAGCCCAGAAAATACCAGAGGTGGCAGATGCTTTCTCAACAGTGATTTACATGGAGAAGAAAATGAAATTTCTGACCATTTTAATTAAGTGAATGAACCAGTGAACCCTGAACCTTCCCCTGCTATTTCCTCAAGGAGTGAGTGTGCTGTTTTCCTAGAACTTTAGTTTATTTTTGATGGTGTGAATTTTTGCCAATTTTTTTCTCCCTTTCCTTGATGGAGCGGAAATCCCTTAAGACTGCTGCCTTGAGAACTGATTAATCTCTAGTCATTAGAGCTCTCAACTGACATTGAAGCGAAGTTGTCCGTATCTCTTCATTAGCCTGGAGATGGGATGCTTTAGCTAAGCTTGCCTGTATTCCCACTCTCACACCATCCTTGGGGTGAATTAGCATCTAAGGGTTTACAGGCTCCACAGGACTGATATTTTCCTTGTTAAAATACTGCTTTATTTCTGGATCTTTGCAGGACAAAATACATCTACCTTAATAGTACTCAAAATTGCTAATATAAGTGGGAATATTATGCAATTGAANCTTACAATTAATGATTTTCTCCTAACATTTATTTCAGGGATTGAAAGTGATTTGCTTCTGAGGGATTTATCACATTTATTCATGCCTTTCTTCTGTAAATCACACTCAATCTAACTACAAATGAAATCTAAGACACTAAGAATTTTCCTTTAAACCACATTTGAGGAAGCTTTTAGTTTTTTTTTTTTTTAGAAGCATATTTCAGTGCAAACATTTTTAATTAATCTATACCTGTCATAACAAGAAAAATGAAACATTTGATAAACCTTTATAAACATATGCAAAAACCCCACTTAAAAATAAGCGCATGCATGATGGCACAAACCTTTACTATAAGCACTTGATAGGAAGACACAGGCAGATTTCTACAAGTTCAAGGCCAATCTTATCTACATAGCAAGTTCCACTTCTGCCAACTATCATTTTATTACTTTTTATTGTTGGATTACAACTTCATATCTAGTTATTATTATTTACCCTAATTTGAAATTCAATCATAATGAGAAAATGATTGAACTAATTTAATTTCAAGTCCACTCTTGATCTTTCATTCTAGCTCAGATTTGTTTCTTATCAAAACAAGGTACAACAGAAGTTACTGCAATGACTCATTACATTTAACCTAGATTATTTTCNTCTGTCAGTTAACATTCCCAGTGAAAACTTATAGAGAAAAATAAACATAACCAAATAAAATCTAGGGAAGAATCATTAGAAAATATAAATATTAAAACATCAGTTATCTTTTGAATGCATTAAATATATTTTATTAAGGACTCCCTTTGGCAAATTGTGTGTAATGGTCTAACNAAAAACATTTAATGAATCAAGATATCTTCCTAGAGCAAACGTGGTTGAATCTGCACCGTGACTTCAAACTGCCATTGACAGGTGATGAGAAGAGCCTTATTAGACCTTTACTCTNTGGTTGTTTGATTTTGTTTGTTTGTTTTGTTCTATAGTGACATATCTGGACTTAATAGNAGAGAATTTTTAAGTAATTAATTGAAATACCAATGTTACTTAAGANGTAATACATATTTGAAGATACTTTCACAAGAATGTAATGGCTAGATTTCTCACTATCAAATTCAAGCAATAAAGGTTGTCCTCGACATTTGACCTATGACACACTGTATGCTCAAATTACATTCAACCAAATATTAATTTTTTCTGCAAATGACTTTTTTCTTTGGAGATTACAGTATAATTACATCATTTCTGCTTCTCCTTTCCTTCTTTCAAACTATCTCGTGTACCTTGTGGATGCTCTCTTTCAGATTCATGGCCTCTTTTGTCTTTCATTGGTGTTTCATACGTATGCCTATATATTTGTATATTTCTAAATACATAAATACTATCTGCTCTATCTATATAATGATATTTGTACATGTATGTTTATAGGATGGACTATTTGGCATTGGATAACTAACCAATATGTTCTTCCCTGAAGAGAACTACTTATACCAGACTCACCATTTTTAGCTGCTCATAGTTCTGTGTGTAGGATTGGGTTCTTTTTAAAGTTTCACCCAACCTTGTTAGAATGTCTATTGGTGTCATTGCTGTTCACCTCATGTTTAGGGATTCATGTTGCTCAGACTTTACGATTATAGCTTCTGACATTTCTGGTGGTCATAATCTCACAGCAAACTCCTGGATCCTGTTGCTTATCTCAATGATCTCTGAGCCAGAATCACATTGTAGATGTATCACTTAGGACTGGGCTCCATAACTCTGTCCTTTGATTGTTCTGCAATGGTCTCCATTAAGTGTAAAGAAAAGTTTTCTTGATGAAAGATGGTAACTACACTTACCTGTGAATATAAGGACAAATAGAATTTAGTTGGTGATTGTGCTAGTTTAGTAAAGTTGTGGTTTGTAGTTACTCCCTCAAAGATCCATGATTTCATTAAACCTGGCTAGTTAGATAGGTTTCCAGTACCAGNAATGATTTCCCTCCTATTGATCAGGTCTTAGGTCTAGTTGGAGAACTGTCGGTTACCACCAATGTGTGTGTGCCAATGCTAAATTCTTAAGGCTATTATCCCATGCTGGTAATTGCTGTGGTTCATTATGCATCACAGCTGGGTAAGACAGTTGTTGGCTTTCCACTTACAGTAGGTGCCATGAAAGATAGCCCTCAGTAAGGAGGNTTATAGATCAGTTCCAGCTCAGATAGCTTCTTGGTCCTGCATCTGAAGTGATTGGTTTCTTCAGCAAAGGGGACTTGCTTTCCACTTCTTGGGGGCAACTAAGAAGAAAATCAACAGCATTAAGTGTTTTGCTATTGAGTCTCTTGAACAAACCTGACCATCATGGTTCTTATGACCTTAAACTATATTTGTATATCAACTGATGAATGAAACATGAAAATATGGGTGTAAGTGATACTGTTTTACATAGCTCCTTTCATATCTTACTCATTTTGTTCCATATATTCCATCATGATCCCTACATCATATAGCATATATCAGAATTCTCTTAATTTAAATGCTGAGTATCATATTGTGAAACATTAAACATTCTTTTTGCCTTTGGACATATAAATTGTCCCTAAATTTTACTATTTGAATAACACTGCTATGAATACAGTGTACAAAGCACATGCTTGAGCCCTTATCTTTAGTTTTTTTTAATCTTATTTTANTCAATAACATAATTATGATCTTATTTTATATGTCTCTATTGGAAGAGATTATCACATTGATGCCCATCTGAGTTGTGTCAGTGTTGAGGAACTGAACCACTACAGTAGAGTCTCAGCTTGCTAGATAGCTCACTGTGTGTCAATTNACCCTAAGTACCAGATGCATAAATATATAAAGAGATTTAAAATGTCAGTGTGAATCCACTAACCCTCCTTGGATATCATTTTAAACAATATTGCATGGCTGCAGTTAAGGGGCTTTAGCTAACTACTACATTGTTGTGTGAACTTTTNCTGATAGAAGATAGACTGAAATATCCAGGAACAGTGTTCAACATTCTCCTTCTTCTTAAGTGTTCACAATCAAGTTGATTCAAAGCTGATTCTCTGTGTGGCAAATGCCCAGTCAATCAACAGTGATCTTGAGAAACAGCTGGAAGCCCTGTAATGGTAAATGTCTATTTGTCCTCCTCCAGATGGCTTCTACTTTTATATCTCTCTATTAACAACAAAGGAGCTATTATTGCCATCAAAAAGTGAGCAATAAGACTTATAGGTACTGTTGAGATTTACTTCAAGTCTACCTCAGATACAAATGTCATACTCCCAAGTTCCGGAAAACATGAGTCAAACATCAAACTTTATTTGAAGACCTCATTACATGCTCTATTTTCTTATTACCCAAACAAGCACATAGATTTTATACACATCTCTCCTCACAAATATCTCTGGTAGTTCCTACCCCTTTGTGAATTATAACTTACTTCATAGGAGAATACTTTTAAAGCATTTCTTATTTTGCAAGATGACCCAAATACTTAATATTTCCAATATGCAACTCAGATGCATCATTAAATTATTTTCTGGAACATATTGTCTTACATTGTCCTTAGTAATTCCTAAGAAATACATGGTAATTTGGAAGGTTGCAAACACTCCCTTATCGAATGTTTATGTTGACTAGNTCTACCTAGTGGTCAGGATGAGGCAGGGTCTGCATCGTCATTCTCTTTGGAATCCATTTCTTTTTCCAAATAATAATTGACTCTTAATTTTCAGAATCTCTAATTATGTGTTTTCTTTGTTGGAAATTGAAATTCTGGGTGCTAGAAAGATTTATTGATAAGCAAGGAACTTCCTTTTCCTACTTATAGATCTCATCACCCATATAACAATCAAGACATGGTTCCATGCATGCCTGTAATATCAGCACTGAAGGGCAGGGGAACAGGAGGGTCACTGGGCCTTTACTAACCAGAGTCCCCCTCCCAAGCCTGAAGCCCTGATTCAAGTAAAGACTACCTCAAAGCAATATGTAGAGAGTCATAGATGTGGATAACTGATGTATTTTTATGACACATCTTATCCACACATATAACACACATGCACACGAGGGGGAGAGAGAGAGAGAGAGAAAGAGAAAGAGAGAGAGAGATTATATACTTTGCTCTGGTAACCAACAACACCCATTTAGATTGTAACTGCAATGAAGAAATGAGAAAGATCAATCTTTTAATTGTTCTACTTCTTTCCTCCTTTTAAATTCTCATATGACAGCTTAAATGATTAGCATAGAATTTGTTTTCAATAGTGGTTTGAAGTATATACTCTCTGGAATATACACTCTCTTTATGAAACAGAACCAGGTTTTTGTTTCGTAATAATGTTGCCCTCTAAACACAGCAACTTGTGGTGATATTTTATTTGTCCTCCCTAATAAAATTTATCTGAGGGTCAGAGGAAAAA
>LZPO01018289.1:19904-33036 GCA_001675575.1 Neotoma lepida | reverse complement strand
ACCTTTCTGTGCCTTGCCATTTTACTTTCTCTCTCTGCCCAGTTACATTATTTCCTCTTTCTGCCCAGCTCTATCACTTCCTGTCTGTCTGTCCAGATCTCTATGGTTAAGTAGTGCTGNGATTAAAGCGTGTGCCACCATGCCTGGCTCTGTTCCCAGTGTGGCGTTGAACTCTCAGAGATTCATATGAATCTCTGTCTCCCGAATGCTGGGATTAAAGGCGTGTGCTACCACTACCTGACCTCTATGTTTAATATAGTGGCTGCCTGTTTCCTCTGATCACCAGGCAAGCTTTATTTGTTAGAGCACAAATAAAATTTCACCATACTTCACATCTGTATTAGTTTCATAGGCTGCCATAACAAATTGCTACAGAGCAATATGAAAAAGCAGGTGTTTATTAGGTCATCTTGTTAGTAACATGTACATTCTGAAAGAAACTGAAATAATATTAATTTCTTACACTTAAAGCTAAAGTGTATTCCAGACAGGTTAAAAGTTTAATGTGATAACATGTGATTATTCATTTTGTCCATTAACAGAATTCTTTTAATGCAAGTCCTTGAGAAGAGTAGGGGCTGTAAAGATGAGGGACATTGGAATCAGGAAGGGCATCAGTTGAAATAAAAGAATTTGACAAAAGGTAGAATATTTGTATGTCATGTTTGGTATTAATTTAATTTGTCCCTGAAGTTAGAATTTTGGTGACTTACACAGTTATTTATGGTGCAATAGAGTAAAATAACTCACTGAAAGATAATTATGACATTTAAAATGAAATTTTAATAAAATATTACAATAAATTAATAATGTGAATNTTAATAATATCTAAAAGTATCAATATTGATATGTTTGTCCAGGGGCAAGTGGAATGAATGAACATGATCATCCATGGAAATTCCACTGATTTCCCAATATCATCCTTAAATCTGTAATTTTCTTATAGATAAGAAATGACTGGAAGATATAATAATCACGGTTTCAATGGTAATTACAATTTAACAGCAACAAATATAACCAACTTAGCAATGTAATTTTTAAAGAATAATAAAATTCAAGCATTGTACAATGAATAATCTAATAGATGTGAAGTAAGACATAAATCAGCACATATATTCTAGACAATACTTAGCATACAAAGATTTAAAATACTCATACTGTAGAGTCAGAACTAAACTATTCTACTTACAGAAGAAATGGTCTGTCTAAATAGACAATGTGCTGATATGAATTTAGTTGAATAGACAGAGCTGGGCAAATTTTGGGGCTTCACCTTCTGACTTATAATCTCCAACATGTCCTGGCTTGTTGCTTGTAACAAACCCATGCAGCACACATTTCTTCAATGCCAGTCACTGGACCAGACACTGTGGATATCCTCAGAGTGTTTGAGGTATAGTTTAAGGAAAAGAGAACTATGAGACATTTGAGAGTATGACTAAAGTTGGAAAGAACTTTTATGTTGCTTGACTCTTNGGTGCTTGAAAAGTACTGCTTTAATTAAAATCGGTAGATATAAATGTAACTCAATGTTATTTATAGATGTATTTGAGAAGTCACATGAGTTGTAGGTGATTAAATATCTTCTGGACAATAGCTGCTGNGCAGGTGGATGTTTTGTGTGCAGAANACTGTAGCAAAGCAAACTTTTATTAACTCTTCTGTTGCCAAGGTCCTTGGTGTATGTGTGTGTGTGTGTGTGTGGTGTGTGTCTATGTGTGTTGTCTGAATGTCTTCCTTTGTGCCCATAAAAATAGCTTCTATTGATCTGACTATGGTTTGTACTATGCATATTTTGGAATACTCCATGAATTATTTAATGTTCCATGGATCACCATACACTATTTTAAATATTTTGAATACTGTAAATCATAATACATATGCATATTACCCAGCTAATTGAAATATGCATTTCCTTGGACAATTTCTACTTTAATTACATATTTTTTACAATTTTATCAGTTCTTTGAGAATATTATATAATGTGTTTTGATCATATTCACCCCCTTTCCCCAATACCTCCTAGATTCCTGCCCCCAACCCNGGTGCATCAAACTCTGTGTTCCCTTTTCAATCCATCAAGTCCAATTGCTACTGCCCATATACTCTTAGATGTATGACATTCCACTAGAGCATTTCANTCTATCAAGGGTCACACCCATAAGAGAAAATTAATTCCCCCTCTCCCAAAAACTACCAATTGTAAATCCTTACCTAGGGGTGGGACTTCATGCTCATGTCTGCAACTCTCTGGGCTTTGTCTTACTTCAGGTTGAGCATGTCTTGTGCATGCTATCACAACTGCTGTGAGTTCATTTGCACAACTGCCATGCTTTGTCCAAAATANACTGTTTTCTTGCAGACACCAACCATCTCTCACTCTTTACTCTCTCTCNCTGCTCTTCTTCAATGATCTCTGATCCTTGAGAGGAGAGGGCTGTGGTATAGATGTCTTGCTTAGGCCTGAACAGTCCATAGTCTCTTATTCTCTACAACTTGGCCAGCTGTGGCCTCTGTTAGTCACCATTTACTATAAGAAAGTAGGTTATCTGATGAAGATTGAGAGAAGTCTAAGTCATCAGGAGTCAGTGAAACACTGTGGCCATTTAGCATAATAATAATAGTAGGTTCTTCAGTATATGACCTATGGCCTATTGCCTATCTAGCCACAGGTCCTTAGCCCAGAAAATGGTGCCAGGTATGAATGCCATCTTCTGGAGTGTGTCTTAATTAAAAACAGAGAGGGGATAGTTACTCCCCTGCCACTCTTTCTACTATTGTATATGAGGGTATGGCTTGCTAGGCCAACCATTACTGTAGCTCACCAGGTTCACAGNTGGTTAAGATTGATGATCTCTTATCTCCTCCAGTAACACAGTTCCATACAGCACTATGAAAGCCAGCCAGTAGGGATAAAGCTTCTAGGTCAAAATCATCTTGACATCTTCATATTCTGTCACTCAAATATGTGGCATTTTCAGCAATAGTGTCTTACTGTCAAGTTCTGGAGGGCAATGAAGAGCATTGGCAAAAACCTGGAATGTCTGGAGGTCTATAGGATCTCATTGGTCAGCAACTCAAAAAGAAGTAACTCATTCCTGCCATGGGCTTTTTATTTGTTAGCCTATAGTGCCTAGTTGGGCCTTTGTTACTCCTTTGTAGCATAGATCAAGGAGCTCAATCTAAGATCAAACACTATGAATATATGATAGAGGAGAGTGTAGAGACTACACCTGAACTCATTGGTACAAAAGGACACCATCATTCCAGTGAATAGATGACCATCATTTAAATCAAAGGGTTTATATCTAGGTATGCATGTATTTTAGGAAGCTTCTATAATAGTAGATTTCCATATGACACTTTCAAAATGTCTTAGGTGTTAGTTATCCCTCCATGTATTCCTTCTTCTATTCTACTCTCCTATTAGTTATCTCAATTTAGCCATTCCTGTTCCCCTTCAACTCTTTTGTATTAAGAAAAAAATTTTATTCATTTTACATACCAATCAAAGATCCCCCTCTTCCGTCCTCCCATCCCTCCAGCCTACCCCACTTTCAACTCTTATACTACTACATTTTCTCCCCCCTTTGGTGAAAGTGGCCACTCATAGCACTTTAAAAATGTACTAGCCTTGATGAGCATCCCCAATGATGGATATATATCTGAAGATACAAAGATAATATCCACAAATGAAATAAAGCATGAACCACTTGTCTTGTGGGTCTCAGTTACCTCACTCAAAATAATTATTTCTGGTTCCATCCATTCACCTGTGAATTTCATAATTCCATTTTCTTAATAGCTAAATAGTAGTCCATTGTGTAAATGCACCAGATTTTCATTATCTATTCATCAGTTTATGGACATCNGAGTTGTTCCCATTTCCTTGCTATTGTAAATAGAGAAATGATGAACATAGATGATCAAGTTATCTCCATAGTAGGATATAGAGTCCTTTGGACATATGTTTAATAGTGGTATAGCTGGATCATGTGGCAGGTCTATTTCTAGCTTTTTGAGGAATCTCCAGACTGATTTCCATAGTGGCTTCACTAGNTTGCACTCCCACCAGCAGTGAATAAGTGTATGTCTTTCCCCACATCCATGCCAGTATTTGTAGTCATTTGTTTTTTGGATCTTAGCCATTCTGAATGGGGTAAGATGAAATCTAAAAGTAGTTCTAATTTGCATCTCCCTGATGGTTAAGGGTGCTGAACATTTTTAAAAATGTTTCTCAGCCATTTGTATTTCATCTTTTGAGAACTCCCTGTTTAGCTACATGCCCCATTTTTTAATTTGATTGTTTGTTTTCTTGGTATTTAGATTTTTACTTTTGTATATGCTGGATACTAACCCTTTGTCAGATGTATAGCTGTAAACCTTTTTCCCATTCTGTAGGCCACTCTTCACTGGAATGATGGTGTCTTTTGCTGTACAGAATCTTCTTAGTTTCATGAGATTCTATTTATTAAATTTTAGTCTTAGGTCTGTGCTCTGAGGTCCTGTTCAAAAAGTCCTTTCCTGTAAAATGAGATCAGGTATAGTCTATACTTCTTCCTCTATCAGATTTATGGTGTTTGGTCTTAGGTTGAGGCCCTTGGTCCATTTGGAGTTGAGTTGTGTGCAAGGTGAGAACTGAGGATCAGGTTTCCTTACACAGCACATTGTTNTACAGTTTGACCATCATGATTTGTGGGAGATGCTGTCTTTTCTGCAATGTGCAGTGTCAGCTTCTTTGTCAAAACTTAGGTGGCTGTAGAAGCATGGGCTTATGTGTGGGTCTTCAATTCTATTCCTCTGATAAGTGTGCCTGATTTTATGCTAGTATCATGATGTTTTTATTAATATATCTGGATAATATAGTTTGAAATCTGAGATATTAATACCTGCAGCATTTCTTTTGTTTTAGTTTTTGTTTAATTATTCAGGATTGTTTTGGGTAAATTTTTCTGTGTTTCCATATTGTAGTGGGATTGGAAAGAAAATTGTCCCCCATAGTCTTGGGCATTTGAGCACTTGTTCACCAGTTGGTGGTACTGTTTGGGTAAGAACAGGTGGTTTAGACTTGTTGGAATA
Source organism: Neotoma lepida (assembly GCA_001675575.1). NCBI lineage: Eukaryota > Metazoa > Chordata > Mammalia > Rodentia > Cricetidae > Neotoma > Neotoma lepida. The sequence goes on along the minus strand of LZPO01018289.1, from coordinate 27,957 downwards.
AGTGTGTCACTGGGTTTATGACTTTGAGAGTAAATATCCTTACCTGCTTTTACTTGGCTTTGTCTGCCTCATGTTTGACGTTCAAAATGTGAGCCCTCTGCCCCTTGAGCCTGCTGCCATATCTGCCACTTGATGTCATGATTCCCTACCAAGCGTAAGGACTTTGATCTTCCTGAAACCCTAAGTCCATATAGTCACTTTTCCCCATAGGTTACCTTAGTAATAATGTTTTGTCACAGCAACAGAAAGGTAACAAATACAAAAATGACATTTAAGGGTTTTTTTGTTTGTTTGTTTTTTATTTTTTTCATTGTTCTTCGAGACAGGATTTCTCTGTGTCATTATAGTTATGGACAGCCTTGGCTGCTCCAGAACTCACTTTGTAGACCAGGCTAGCCTTGAATGCACAGAGATCTGCCTGCCTCTGCTTCCCAAGTGCTGGGATTAAAGGCATGTGCCACCATGCCTGGATTGCATGTGTGTGTGTGTGTGTGTGTGTGTGTGTGTGTGTGTATAAAATTATGTTGGAATTTTTTAATAATTTTTTTATTAAGAATATTCTTTCCTTTTACATACCAACCTCTGTTCCCACTCCCCCCACCCCTCCAATCCCCTCCTCATAGAGGATAAGGCCTCCCTTAGGTAGTAAACACAGGCTGGAAAACCAAGTTGGGGCTGGTCCTAGCCCCTCCCCCTGCATCAAAGCTGAGTAAGGCATTGCACCGTAGGGAATGGGCTCTAAAAGTCAGTTTGTGTATCCGGGATAAGTCCTGGTCCCATTGCCAGGGGACCCACAAACACATCGAGCCACGCAACTTTCACCCACATTCAGAGCGCCTAGTGCAGTCCCATGCAGGCTCCTCCAAACCACAGAGATAGCTGACCCAAGCTAGTGGGAGCTCNTGGACACTCAGCTGACAGCTGGGGAGCCTAAATGGGACATTGGAATTTTGAGGAGGATTGCTTCAAATCTGTAGATTGCTTTTGGTATGATGGCCATTTTTCACAATATTAATCCTATGGGATCTATTAGTGTGGGAAGAGTTTCCATCTTCTTCAGTTTCTTTTTTTCAGTGTCTTAACATTTTCATTGTCCAAATCTTTGAGTTAGATTTGTTGTTCCAAGTTAGTCCAAGTTAGATTTATTCCAAAATACTTCTTAGGCTATTAAGAATGGTATTGTTTCCTGGGTTTTTTCACTTTGCTCATCATTTGTGTTTAGGAAGGTTACTGATTTTGTGTATTAATTTTGTATTTTGCTACTTTGCTAAATGTCTTTACAAACTGCGGAGGTTTTCTGGTAGAATTTTTAGGGNCCTTTGTGTACAGAATTATATCATCTGCAAATAAGGATACTTTGATTTCTTCCTTTCTCAACTCCTCCACTTGTCTTTACTTCTTCAGCTGTGTCTTCAAGTGCTGTATTGAACAAGGTGAAAATGATGACATCCTTGTCTCCTTTCTTATTTTAGTGGAAAGTCTTTCAATTTTTCTTCATTTAGGATGATATTGGTATGTGCTTCCTGCATATTGACTTCATCATGGTAAGATATGTCCCCTGTGTTCTATGATTCTCCAGGACTCTTATCATGAAGATATTTTGGATTATGTCAAAGGTCCTTTCTGCAGTTTATGAGGTAGTCATATAGTTCTCACCTTGGAGTATATTAATGTGATTAGTTATGTTTATTGATTTATGTGTATTGAACAATCCTTCCATCTTTGTAATGAAGTCAGAGATGAATACTTGATTATGGGGAATAACTTCTTTGAAATGTACTTGAATTCAGTTTTCAAGGATTTTATTGGGAATTTTTTCATTCATTTTCATTAGAGATATTGACCTATAACTTTCTTTTTTATTAGATCTTTAGTCTGGTTTTGGTATGAAGATTACATTAGTTTCAGAAAAAATAATTTGAATTTTTTTCATTTTCTATTTTATAGAATAATTTGAAGTGTAATGGTGTTTATTCATCTTTTTAGGTCTTGTAGAATTCTGTACTGAAATCACGTGGTTCTGGGAACTTTTTATTCGGAAGACTTTCAATTACTGCTTCTGTTTCACTAGATATCATATGTTTATTTAATCAATTAATTTTATCTTGATTTATCTTTAGTATACTAAAGTATATATATGTTCATACATTTAATTTAGACTCTCCAGTTTTGAGGAATATAGATTGTTAAATATATCCTTATGATTTTCCTGACTTCTTTAGTATTTGTTGTAATCTCCCTCTTTTTGTCTCTATATTTCAAAAGTAATGATTCTCTCTGTCTCTCTCTCTCTTTTGGCTAATTTGGATAAAGGTTTATAAATCTTGCTAATCTTTTCAAAAATCAATTATTAATTTCATTTCTTTTTAAGCTTTTCCCATTAATTTCAGCTCTGATTTGAACTCTGTCTATTTTGGTGTTGTGTTTTATCCCCGAAGGTTTTCAGGTGTATATCTGTCTCTTATACACATCTAGATGTGTTTGTAGGAATACCTTTAATATGTCCTAAAGATTTCGATATATTGTATTTTCATTTTCTCTCAATTCTACAATATTTTAAATTTCCTTACTGTATTTTTTGCTTGGCCCAGCTCAATTATCATTCAGTAGTGTGTAGCTTAGTTTCCATGAATTTGTATACATTCTGTTGTTTCTATTGTTGTTGATTTTCAGCTTTATTCCACTGTTTAGGACTTTGTTTCAGTTTTCTTATGTTTTTTGAGGTTTACTTTGTGTCCTAATATGTGCCCAAATTTGGAGAGGGATCCATTTGATGCTGAAAAGAATATGTATTCACTAGTGTTTAGAATCTAAATTTTAGGTGGTGTGNTCTGCAGATACCTATTGCTTTATTATTTCACTTAACAGCAGCTTTTCTGTTTAATTTTCTTTCCAGATGGCCTATATATTGGTGAAACTTCAGAGTGGAGTATTGACATCACTGAGTACCACTGCACTGGGTCAATGTGTAGTTGTGGATATAATAAGTTGTAACAAATATTTAAGATTCATTACAATTAATGTATTGCCACAGAAAGGGGAAAGTGTGAAGCAGCATGAATTCATGCTCAGTTTAGAGGTCTGAGAGAACTTCTGTTGCCCTGGAGATTACAGGGAACATGGAAATGGTAAATAACAGAAGGGCTAAATATGGAACATTCCATGCAATGCACAATAGGCAGCTGGGACATATTTTTGTATTCTAAAGCTTTTTGGTAAACACAAAACAGCAAGAAAATTTTGTTTTTAGTTACTGTGATTTTAGATTATCTGTAAATTTAAAAGTATAAATATTGGAGGCAGGGAGAAAGAGAGAAATTAAGGTAGAGACAAATACATACACAACAGAAAGGGAAGGAGGGATGGATGGAGGGAGGGAGGGAGAGAGAGAGAGAGAAAGAGAAAGGGAAAGAGAGAGAGAACTTTATATTAGACTTCAGCCACTGTGATGATGGTGCAGTCTATGACTTATGCCCAGAATCCTGTCTCTGAGAATTCACGTGATTCCTGGAATCTAACATTATATGCTTACCCAAGCTGAAATCAATATAAACTGACCTCCTGCCGTGTGGGCAATTATAGCACGTCCCTTTGGAACAAAGGGGGATTGAGTTTGCTTGTGTTACATCCAGAAATTATCATGTAGCTTTTGATGTTCCCAAGCTCCATGTTCTCTACAAAGTTTAAGAGGTAGCTGTGAGCAAAGGACTATTTCTTCAGTTGTCAGAGGGAATGTGGCTTTGCAGAGACTGGACAGTTACTGTTAGATCTCTGATCTCAAATTCAATTTGGAACTATTTGAAGGTGTGGACTTAGTTAATTAAAGAACAGTCTGGAAAAAGCACACACAACAATTTGGAAATATTGAAGAATTAAGTGAACCTTTTGTAGATTTTTTTGGAAATATTGAAGAATTAAGTGAACCTTTTATAGATTTTTTCCCCTCAATTCCTTAAAGCTATGCCTTTACTTACTTATTCCTTCCCAGTTTCTTCCTAGTCCTTCCTAAGCAACTTCTCCCTGATCCTACAGTTCCACAATTTAAGGTGCATAGGTTTTGTAGCAGGCAAAAGTCTTCGAGTCCTAGATAGATTTGATTTTTTGGTATAGAGATTACTGGCTGTGTGCTTAGGTGGAAATTGTCTCTCAACTTCTACTCTCTGAGGCATGAAGGACTCAGATTGCCCTGGAAGTAAAACGGAATCCACCAGGCCACCAGACTCAGTGAAAGCACACCATGAGCCTCTGGTTTATTTCCTGGAGAAATGATCAATCAACAGTGTTGTAACAGTTTGCAGCCTCCTTCAAATGCTGTCACTACAAATGCACAACCTTAGGCAGAAAAAAAATCACAAAAAGTCCACATAACCAAGTAGAAACTGCATTTGCTTTAACAATACGGCTGCTATTCTCAGTACCAGACCCGACTGTTGGTTTGATTTTGGTGCTTGGTTATTGTTTGAATTATCACAGACGGAATATTTTCGTTTTCNGTCTTCTACTAGACCTTCCTCCACTTTCAACCTTTCTGGATATGGTTAAAACTTGATTGATTTATGATGCTCTTTAAAATGCTTGTTTGTGTGGTTTTGTGGAGGTGTAGAGAGCTGTCCTCTTTTATTGGCATATTTCATTGGTTGTTCCCATGTTAACATTTTTAGTACACTTTTTCAGAAGATTGAAGGATGCTGTAGGGCTTTAGTGTTGTGGTCTGTTAATCCTCACCAGACCCTAACAGGATTCCTTTGTGATTTTTCCTCCACTATGTTTGGGTAATTGACTTCTTTAACCCTTAGGAGGCTGAGAACCATTCGTCCTAAGCATCCCATTTGAGGAGAATGATTTGATGCGAGTTTAAAGTGAGTAGGTGAGTGTAAAACCACAGGATCACTATCACAAGAAATTCAGAATAGTTGCTATAAGCAGACATCTAAAATTTGTGTTCTGTCACTGAGAGGTTCATCAAAAAGCAGCTCTTTGTCTTATATTTAGTTGCCAATGAAATAAAAGACCACCTTCTTGAATTTATTTTTTTACTTATTGATACATTTTTCCATTTTTAAAATTAGTTCTTCAAAAAATTCCTACTTATGTTTTAATCATACTCAATCCCCCCACAACTTCTCCTACATCCACATCCTTTTCTATCCATCTGTGTGTGTGTGTGTGTGTGTGTGTGTGTGTGTATTATATGTACTATTGATTCTAATTTGTGTTGTTGCCCATATATTTTTGGATGTGTGGCCTTCCATGGAGCATGGCTGACTTTTTAGGGCTACATTGTGAAGGAAAGCTAACTCCTCCTCTCCCAGCAACTGTTAATTATGGTATCTTCTCAACCAGGACTTTCTCAGCTGGGGACTTTGTGCCCACTTCCCCTCTCTACGCTGTGATTTGGTCTGGCTTGACCTTGCACAGATCTTGTCCATGTTGTCATAGACCACTGTGCATTTATATGTGCAGCTACCCTGTTGGGGGATGGAAGACACTATTTTCTCGTAGTCATCCACTGTCTGTTTCTTATACACTCTCTTCAGTGATCCCTGAGCTTTGGCAAGAGGGGGTATAATATAAGCCCCATTTTCTTATTTTCACTTATAGATGCATTTGTTTAAATTTCTGGTAAGCAGCTATTGTTACTCAAATGCTCTTTTTGCTTTGACTGCTTTGGGGAAGTTGCTCATATCCTCTAAGTTCAAGGGATGTTGTGAGACAGACTAAATTAATTCACTCAGGACATCTATAGGACATTTGCTCACTTACATATTTCTATCATATGGTTTGGATTTACATATAAAGAATTGAAAATGTATATCTCAGACCCTAGTGTTATTCAAACATGAAGAACGTTCTCAGGTGCATCTAAATTCACTGCAAAATGATGAGGAAGAATTTTGTTTGTATTGTTCTTATCAATGATAACAATAACAATAACCTACCATACACACTACACCAATCTTAGGCTCTAAAAGAATTGTATTATATTGTTATTGTTGTTGGTGGTGGTGGTGATATTTCCTTTTTTGAACCATGATCTTTCTATGTTGCCAACATTGGCCTTAAATTGGAGTTTTTCTTGCCTCTGCCAAATATATGACTTCCTTTAATTTTATTTTTTTTTTAATTTTGAATGTCAATATAAAAAATGCTCCCAACAATAAGCACACACATGACCTTTAAAATCGTGTTTTGTGGATTCTCCAAACAATAAGCACACATAAATTTTAAAATCATAGTTTATGGATTCTTTGCTCACCCTGATACATTTAGAGGTGAAGAGATTCCATATGACTTGGGATTCAGGCATGACAATCATACAGCATACTCTCACTTTTTCTGATTTCATACATTTTGGTGAACAAATGGATTGCAAATACTAAGTCAACAGAGTGTTTACCTGAACAATGAAGTGCTTATATTCAATGTCATGAAATGGAAAATATGTTAAAGCAGTTACCACAATTATCCTTTCTAGATATTGTGAAATAATTTACATATCAAAACAAAGGAGCCATTTTAAAGCCTATNAAGTCATTTTTGTGGTGGGATAGTTATCTGGATATTTTTTCTTTCCTGTTTGCTAAAGCCCACTATAATGGTTTGTTGGAACTCCAAGTGGTTTTAATGGAATTGAATTTTATTCTAAGAATTGTTTTGCCAGAAATCATATATTAGATTTATAGGAAATGGAAATTAAATAGAGCCAATACTTTGCCTTGTATAACCTGGGAAGTTCACAGACATAATATTGCAAATGGCAAGAGGAGAAGATTCTCGCCCTTCTCCCTTTTGTTCATGAAGCTGGGGACATTCCATTTGTCTAATTGAGTAAAAAGCACACTTACATGGGCCAAAGCTTGTTCTAGTATTTTAAATACATTGTTACTGCTAAACATGGAAAGGAGCTCAGTCATTCAACTGAGAACATGGGCAATGGATACAAACAGTACAAGCTGAATTAGGGTGCNGTTCGTTCCTACCTGCTCCTCAGTGGCAAATGGCTTGGCTTTGGTGGATCTTGTTTTCTTCTCGTGAAAAAGGCNGGGTACTAATAAACATCCATGCCTTGTCTTGAATGTGGGGAATCTCCTCCAAAGGGTTCTGAGCTAGAAGTTTTGTTTCTAATATAGCACTACTGGTAAATGATGCAATGATTAGTAGATACAGTGTGATGGAAAGTTTTTATAACATTGGGATCATGCTCTCAAACTGGAGGACTCCTGTCTTTTCTCTTGCTATCTCTGCTTCCTGCTCATGATATGAACACCTATTCCAATGTATGCTTTTGCCCTGATCTAGTGATACCTTTTGTAAAATCAAAAAGCAGTGAGGTTACCCTACCATGCTCTTTTAACCTCCAGATGTGAGTTAAAATGAACTATTTTATTTCAAAAGTAGTCCGTGAGAACATTCTTGTTATCGTATGTGAGAGTTGACCAGTAACAGTCTGTCTCTTAGATTTCTTTGAAGACTAAATGAGATAAGCACAATTTAAGTTTAGTTGTTCAGAACCTTTTTCAGGTAGGAAGTGTTAGCAATTTTGAAGTTCAGAGTGGCAAGTAAAAGCAAGAGAAGAGAGATGAAATGATGGCAAGATAAAATGACAATGCAAATGGTCTATTAGGATAACATTGTTTGCCCTATGAATAACTGCTTTATGAATGAGGATCAGAGGAATTCTTATTTAAACAGAGTTATCTACATTAGAGAAAATAAATTTTAGGGTAAAAAAATCATCAGGACCCTCAAATTCAAATTTGCTGTAGAGCAGAATGTTTACTAGTAAAGTCTCTTTGTGACGTTAATTCAGTGATAATACTATGACTATTGCATAGTAGGGAAGTCTGGTGGTTTGTTTATATCCATAGTGAAAGTGTTGTTCACAAAATATACTNTTAATCTAAGGTAAGGACAGATTGCTGTTAAGAGCACTGGCTGCTCTTCCAGAGGACTCAGATTTGATTCCTAGCATTTACATGGTGGCTTACAACTGTCTATAACTCCAGTTCCAGGAGATTTGATACCCTCTTCTGGCCTCTGTGGGCACCAGTTA
>LZPO01018288.1:2782-25607 GCA_001675575.1 Neotoma lepida | reverse complement strand
TATTGCTCTAGCTAGAACTTCAAGTACTATATTGAACAAATATGGGGAGAGTGGACAGCCTTGTCTTGTTCCTGATTTTAGTGGAATCGCTTTGAGTTTCTCTCCATTTAATTTGATAGTGGCTGTTGGCTTGCTGTAAATTGCTTTTATTATGTTTAGGTTTAGGTAAATACACCCATTTTGGTTCAAGAGAATGACTCATTTATTCAAAAAGTTTTTAGCTGGAGTTCATTTCCTTACCTTTAGAAACAGAATCCTGCACTTGAAATCTTAAATGTGCTACTGAAAAGAAGTAGTTCCCCAACCCTGCCNCTGGGATTGCTTTTCTAACCACATTTTAGGAGCTCTCAGATTATGCAAGGATTTAGGAACTTGCTCACCAGTGCTCAATGTGAGTTTCTAGCTACAAAGGGCAGTAGCTCACCTGCCTCGCATTCCCAACAAGCAGGGATTTGTTTTGTTTTGATATCTATGGGTTTTATTTTTGTTGTTTTGTTCTAGGTTTCTGGAGTTCAAACCTAGGGATTTCAGGGTGCTCAGAAGTGCTCTCCCATGAGTCACCCTTAACTCCTCTGTAGGTGGGAGGAGAAAGCTGAATGAAAACAACCACCGCCTAAATGCCTGGCCTGGTGAGTCTGCAATGTTGGGTTCAGACACTGACTTAGCACTGCACGCAGGAACAGAGGACGTGGGTTCTGACAGCCAGGGTTTGCTTAGGAAGCTGGTCTTCAGATAGGAAAAGTACCATGAACTGGGGGGCAGGGCAGCAGAGGTGGAGGTCCTAAACTACCTGCCTGCCTTGGAGCTCTGGATTTGGGGGCAGGGCAGCTTTGAGGTGGAATCCCTTTGAAGCTAATGTAGCTCACAGTAAAACTTTAGCTATTCCTGCCCTCATAAAAAGGAAACACAACAAATACCCCTCTGTGAAAAGCCAAGGTCAGATGTGCAACATTTAAAGCAACATTTTTAAGAAAATAATATTTATTCTGAAAGTCAGTCAAAGCCAAAGTAATAGCAGTTACCTGCAACTTGTGATGATGAGGCCTGTTGGTGAAGCACTTTATTTTATATTATTCATGTCTGAAGCATGTTGGGTAATGCTTTTACTCAAATCCTGTTCCTCTCTGTCATGAGTGTGTCAAGTGTGCGAAAAGGAAAAGGACAGCCACTTGTCTGTCGGCAGAGACGTCATCAAATGCATTCACAAACACCCTTGCGTGTAAGTGCTCGACAGTGCATCTCCATGGTCCAGGTACAAAGGAAAGCTCCAGTAGACAGTTCTTGGAGGTTATCGACAGTTCTGAATAGATGGAAGGACTGAACACCCTAGATCAGCCTAAGCAGAAGTCTGACTGAGAACCTCAATGATACCAGTTTAAAATTGTTGCAAAGGGTTCTCAGGCGAGGAGTCAGGGATGAAAGGAGGGTGGAATTTCCTTTACACGGCAATTACTGACTAAAGAAACTGGACTATACCCATAACAAGGCTTCACTGGGCCACATGCTTCCCCTAAACTGAACAGAAAAAAGAAGAGTTCCTATATTACCTGTGATTGGTGAATGTGTGTGTGTGTGTGTGTGTGTGTGTGTGTGTGTGTGTGTGTGTGTNTTATACTCATCCACTAAGGTTAGATTTTTCATGACAATCCAATATTCAATTTTAAGAACCCAAACTACGTAAACTTTAGATTTATGTACACATGTATTTGTGATCTCCAGAAATATCCAAACCACCTCAGAAAGCACACACCCTGCCCACTTTCTCCGGGGCGGCTTCTCCATCAATCTTAGGAAGTGAACCTCCCTCTCTCCAGTTGTTTCAGACATACACCTAGAGACCATCAACCCTTTACCAGGCCCTGATGGCCAAATACTTCCACCTTCCCTGACACAAGCAATGTACAGTCAACCTCCAAGTACCTGATTTGTGCCCATCACTCTGTCCTACTGCCACCATCATCTGCAGCGAGAAGCCCTGCCATAGTCTGCCAGTTAGATACCACAGTTCAGCCAGAGTAAATGCTCAAAGAATAAATGGGGTATTGAGCTACTCAAGAATGTCTGCTCACACTGTCAGATCATCAGGCTAACCTGGCACACCTACCTGTGCACAATGCCCATTGCCTGCACTTCTCCTTGATTACCATGTGCCTGGGGTCCAAGTCTGCGTCCTGCGTCCTGCGCTAGCACTCTTCAGGATGGACCTCGAATCAGGGTCTATCCTTATCTCTGTCTGTATCATTTACAACTATGCTCACTAATTACTGAGATGGGCCTTGAAAACACAATCAAAGAAGTGTCATTCCCCAGCACTATATCAGTTATCTCCCTTTTGATTAACAATTACTTTTGCAGTCCTTTGCTCATCTATTTATACCACATCCAGAGAATGTGACCTTGGTCACCATCATTTATAAATGAATTCTTAGTACTTTGCTTAGTCTTGCTTATTCCTACTGATTGAGGATAAGGTACTAGGAAAGAACAGCATGTTCCCTTTAGTCTCCACTGCTCCCTTGGATCGTCATCTGTTCTCCTTGTAAGGTCTCTATTTGGACCCTAGATGGAATTTGGTTCTCCTACACTTCTAGTGTCTGTTATATGGCCTCAGTTCCCAGAAGGAAGAGAAAACTCTACATGCCACAAGGATGGCATAACCACCTGGACCACAGAACAATTGGAAAGATGTGGTTCCTAGGTTGACTTTGCTCCAGCTTTATCGTAGTCAAAGAGTGCCATTCTCAACATGTGTGTTTAGGAGAGTGGTTCTTCTCCTCCCACCCTGGTTTTTTGTTTCTTGTTTATTTAGTTTTTCCTCTCCCCATATTTAAAAAATATGTTTTCTATTACTGAGTGTGTGAGTGTGTGTGTGTGTGTGTGTGTGTGTGTTTGTGTGAATGTTTAAGATATAACTTTGGAAGCACACAATATTTTCATATAAAATACCAATATGTACAAGTAACAAGTCACAAAATACTCAACTAACTCAACTCTGCTAATCTGTAATTATTGATGAAGGCTCAGGAGTTATCATAGGTGAAATCTCTAGAAGTAAAATATGAAAAGTACAGTTTCCTTGGGGATTTTTTAAATGTTAGTGATTTCATCATATAAGAAATAAACTTAAATGAAAACACTAATTATACACAAAGGCAATATCTTCCTGATGTAGATATTCTTGAAGGTCAGTTTTCTATTCCTACCATAGAACTAGAGACTATGTCAAAATCAAGATAACACAAAAAACTGTCATCATTTTACAAAATAAACCTGTCATCTCCACCTTGCAGAAGTAAAAAGCATGTAAGTCCTGTGGTCCAAATGTGTGAGTTCAAGCATGTGTTTCCCACTACCTTGCTGGGGAGGCTAGGGAGACATGTAACTTCCTGAAGCTCTGATAGATGACAAGATAAACCAAAGGAAAGGCAGACATATTGAAACAAGCTTACGAAAGGAAGTAGGAGGTCCTCCTGCCACCTACCTCAGAGAAGGGCAGTTTCCTCACTCCTCACTAACTGCTTGCTCACCCTGCCTATAGCCAGTGGAATTTTCAGGAATATCATTAACCATGTTCCCAGCACAGTTTCTCATTAGAAAGAAAATGTTACCCNATGAACCCATGTAACAACCTGTAAACAGCCCTGTGGCTAAGGCTGCTTGGCACCCACTCTTAGATTTCTGCTGATTTTCTATCTTGGTAAGATATCACTTGAAGATGGGGTGGTGGCTTGAATGAGAATGGTCCCCACAGACTCATAGATATCAATGTGTGCTTTCCAGCTGGTGAATTCCTTAGGAAGGATGAGGAGGTGCAGCTTTGTTGGGAGAGGTGTGTNACTAGNGGCAGGGCTTTGAGGCTTCANAAGCCCACCCGCTCCCAGTCAGTCTCCTCCTTCCTTCCTCCACCTCACTCTGTGCTTGCAGCTTGTAGNTAAGATGGAGTTCTCAGCTATTTCTCCACCATGCCTTCCTGCCTGCTGCCACACTCCCCACCATGATGGTCACTGAATCACCCTCTGAAACTGTAAGCAATGAAATGCTTTCTTTGTAAGCTGGCTTAATCATGGTATCTCTTCACATCAATAGAAAAGTAAGACAAAAGTTAGTACCAGGAATTGGGATATTGCTGTGGCCATGCTGCTTTTGGGTACTATGGGTTAGGAAAGGATTTGAATACTTTTGCTATCCTAGCAAGAGCCTGAAAGGCAAATAGTGCTGAGGAGAGAAATGTAGATGGCGGAAGCCCAGCTCAAGAGATTTCAGAAGGGAATAATATTAGTGACTGGCTAGAGACCATTCTTGTGTTATTTTGGCAAAGAATATGGCTTCTTCTTGCCTTTGTTTTAAGAATCTGCCTGAAGCAAAATTGAACAGTTTTGAATTAATAACATCAGCAGAGGAGATTTTAAAAAACTTAGTATTGACTATGTCATGTGGTTACTATCAACCACTCTTAGGCATATACTCAATGAAAAAGAGCAAGCAGGGCAAAAGAAATACAAACTATATAGCCTGAGAAGAAGAACAGCACCATGAAATTTAATACTGAAGCCAAGTCCTGTGCTCAAAGAGAAGTTTCAAGAAAGGTCTGATGATAAATGGAATAAAGGGAGTGGTATCCTCACAGAAAGACCCTAGCATGCTAACTCTACAACTTTTGAAAGAAAAAGGCCCAAGGGACTCCCTCCACCTAAAAAGCAACTACAAAGGAAAGCTTATCAAACGCAATCCAAGAAGGTGGCCAGGTTCTAGACTAGCAGGCTGCATGTGGCAATGGTTCTGGATTTAGAGGCAAGGATACAAGAGTTAAGGAGCTATGAAATCTTCATCTGTGTAACTACAGAAAGCTGCTGAGGTCAGGCCTATGACAGGGGAATCCTTGTATTGAGGTCAGAAGAGCCATCATGTGAAGCTGTCAAAGTGAAGCCTGGATTGCATTGGAGACCACAGGATGTTGGAGATGCCAAAGTCATGGGATGCCTGCTGAGAGCTACAAAGAGGGGGTGGAAACTGTTACAGTGATCAAAGCTGGAAAGAGAGGGAAATCCAAATAGCTTTCTATGCTTTCTGATATCTAACAGAGTTACTGGGTTTTAAGTTTGTCCTGCTGGGTTTCTGTCTTGCTTTGGTTCAATATTTCTCCACTATACCCCTTCTTTGCCTGCTTTTTGAAATGGCAGTGTATATTCTGTACCATTCATTGTATGTTGGATGCATGTAGTTTGCTTTTTGATTCATCAGGGAGTTACAGTTAAGAGATTGCCTTGAGTCTCAGAAAAAAATCTTTGTACTTTGAGCTTTTAAAAGTGTTGAGACTGTGAAAAACTATAAAAGATCTTGAAATTGGATTCAATGCATTTTGCATGACCATATGGCTAAAAGCCAGGGAGTGCCAGGGAGTAGAATGTGGGTTGAATGAAACTTGTTCCCATAGACTCATATATTTGAATGTTTGGTTCTAAGCTGGTGGACTGTTTAGGAAGGATCAGGAGGTGTGGCCTTGTGGGAGGAGGTGTGACACTGGGGATGGGCTTTGAAATGAAAAGTTGCTTTGCTCATAGGGTCTCTTCACAGCANATGAAAAGTAACTAAGAAAAAGGGATATACATCTTCCTGTTATAAATGGCTATATTACACATCACTGTGCTATATGTGGGCAAGGGAGTGAAACTGAGCAATGATCTTGTAAGAATATCTAGAAGACAAAATAAATGAAAAAAAATGTTATTTATATAAAAAAATAAAAAAGAATATCTAGAAGGCTCCTGAAGGAGAATAAAGGAGTCCATGACGCCTTTCTCCTTAGCCACCTCTCCTGGGTTCTGTGACTTGTAAGAACTCATGGTAACACACGCTACCTCTCAGAGCTGGATGCTTTGTATGAAAAGGAGGCAGAATGTGACAGAGGAAGACAGTGCGGAGCTTCCTCCATCTTGCATTCTTGCTGATATCATTTCAGGATTAACTAGAATTTAATCTCTTTGATGCAGAATTCCATGGAAAATTACCCAAATCAATTCTAGGAATCCAACATCAGGATGCTCTGGCTAACTTAGCTTCTGTTAAACTGCCTTCTTGTGTGGAACTCCTCCAGCTAACCACTTACCTTAGCATCTGTTAAACTGCTTGCTTCTGTGAAGCCCCTTGAAGCTGTCAACTGAGATGGCAGTGTGGTTTTTGTCTTCAAAAACCCTGTGCTCTGGACACTTGGGGCTATAGCTAGGTCCATGAATACTTGAGTGTAGTCCCAGACAGCTGGTATAAAGTCTTTCAATTGGCTATAACCTGTCTAAATGGTCATCTCTCATGGGCTACCCATAACAAAATGATGGCAGCCTAAGCTATAAAATGTGTGTGGGCAACGCTATGGGGAATGCTGCACTCCTAAGGTTTAGATATACCCTGCCACTGTCACAGGATGATAAAACTCATAGATACACATACACCACATGGAACTTTTCAACCTGACTGTGATTGTTTGCTTTCTGTTGCTGTGATAAAGATAAAGAGCATAACCAAGAGCAATTTGAAGAGGAAAGGATTTACTTTAGCTTACTTGTATATAGTCAAACACTGAGGTAATCCAGGGTAGGAGCTCGAGGCAGGAACTAAAGCAGAGATCATGGAGGAACACTGCTTGTTGGTTTGCTCTACCATCTGACTCAGCTACTTTTTGTAGTCGAAAGTTTCCTCGTGTCTTGCTCTGCCCCGCGGTCCCACAGCTGCTTATAAAATAATTGCTCAGAGGCTTAGTATTATTTACAAACTGTATGGTCTATGGCAGGTCTCTTGCTAGCTAGCTCTTCTATCTTAAATTAACCCATGTTCTGTGGCTTTACNTACGTCCCATTACATGTTGCTCCTTTGGCAGCTGTCTCATGTCTCCCCAGACTCCACCTTTCTCTTTCCTGTCTCTCTCCTTGGATTTCCGGCCTGCCTCTAAGCTGCCCTGCCATAGGCCAAAGCAGCTTATTTATTAACCAATGGGAACAACATATGTTCACAGCATACAGAAAGACACCCCCAAGCAAATTTTCTTATTCAGTCCGGCCTGTCCACCCAGGCATGGCACAGCCTACAATGTGTACAGTGTGGTGAATCCTCATCCATCAATTAGCAATCAAGAAAAGGTCCCATATGCCAGAGTGCAATCTGATGAAGGCAATTCCTCAACTCAAGTTCTCGCTTCATGTGTCAATAGTTTGCAGGAAGCTATAAAAGGCTAACTGTCACAACCATCAATGCAGTATCTCTCAAGGACTTGAAAGAGGCAGAAAGAAAAGTTCAAAAGAATCCATGTACCTACCAAATAGAAGTGTAAGTCAGAACAGCATGAAACTGGCTAAGCTCTGGAACAACACAGAGAGTGAAAAGAGAAACCAGAATAGAACTGAGGAGTATCTTTAACATTATGAAAACCATAAAACCCAGCAAGCACTGCCTGCATGTCTGCTGGGCCCTGGCTTTCCAAAGTTCTCATTATCTGCTGAACACTTAGTATATATAGCATATACACAACAATATGCAGAACAAGACAACTAAAGTGATCACATGGTGTCAAATACTTGAAACATACAGGAGAAAAAAAGCACTACAAACGGAGGACTCTTTTAGGATCATAACTACCCACAGCAAAGCCACAATACTTACAAACCATGAGAACACAACCAGTAACAATCATCTCTTTAATTATACTGTCCTGTTCAAAGTATGATGTGGCTGCCCCAAAGATAAAATTTCCTGTAAATACAAATTGTCATTTAGTATTAAATATCTATCCTTACCAGTCTCTCGATCAATGTTCTCCATGCAAAACAGGAGGGGGAAAAAAAGCAAATTAACTTATAAGTCCTAGAATATAAGAAATTAATGAACCATGAGAGAAAATAAAATAAAGAGGTGCACTGGTACAAAGAAGATGATATAATTAAGCTAGGCTCTCTCTCACACCTCACACCCATCAGAATGGCTACTATTAAAATTTAATTAATTAGCCAATTAAAAGCGAAAAAGAAAAAGCATGTATTGGTGAGGATTTAAAACAAGGGAGATTCTTTTGCACTTCTGGTGGGAAGGAAAATGGTACAGGCTCTATGGAAATGAGTATAATCGTCAGATGGGAGGGGGAAGAGGGAAGAGGAGAAGCAAGCCAGTGAGAAAAAAGGAAAGGAGCAAACTGGAGGAGAAAGGGAAGGAGAGGAAGAGAGGAAGGTGGAGGGCAAGGAACAGATCAGGAAGAAATCAGGGGTGGGGGACAATAAATACACACCAAGCCAGGAACTAATCCTAAAACGTTATAAATTAAAATGATCAACTGATAACAACCCTCCCTTTTGAAGGAGAAGAACAAAGGACAAGACAAAGGCACACAGGTAAGCATCACAGGGAATTGAGTTTCATCCCAGGGTCTCAGCACTGCGGCACACGTCCACCTACTAGACACCAGGGTCTCAGCATTAGGGCATACATTCACCTACTTGACGCCAATGTCCATATTCTATTCACATTAAAGCTAAATACATTTTATTAATAATTTAAATTTCAAACATTTTATTTGTGTGTGGAGGGGGGGTTGTTGTCATTTTGTTTTGACAGCCTCTCTCTGTAGACCTGGTTGTTCTGAAACTCCACCTGCCTCTGCCTCCTGAATGCTGAGATTAAAGGGGTGTGCCATCATACCCAGCCCTTAAAAATATTTTATAATACTTCACAGCTTCATTATACCTTGTAAACTAAAATGTCAGGGACTGCCCAGCTTCCTCCCTCTAGGTTCTTTTTAAGTTTCACTGCATAGATATGGTACTAACGAACCCAAATTGTGTGCTTCAGCTCCAAAGACAGATTAGGACCTCATCTATAAAATTATTAAATGGAAACACTCACTCACACATATACACGAAACAAGCAAAGAAACAACAACAACAAAACTAGGAGAGAGCAGCAGACAGAAGCAATCTAAAAATTAAGCGCTAAGGCTCTCCAATAGGAATCAGATGATCAAACAGAGCCATAAGGAAGCTAGCAGTGACACAGAGAGGGAGGAAAACGGAAAGGCTTAGTCTAACAGATGAATGAAGAGTTAGCAAACTGTGTACTCACGCCTGCTTAGGGTAGGTGACATGAAGATTTTGGTTGGACCCCTCGGAATCACCAAAGTCACTGACAATGATGATGAGGTCTAATTAGGTAGATACAGGAAAGAGCAGGAAGACAGGAGGTGCACAGAGAGGAGAGGCAGAACTTTTGAGTCAGGGCTGTAGATAATTTGGTAACTGGACAAGAATGTTGGGTCAGGGAGGCTGTGTTTCTTTGTAGGATGGAAGATATCAGAGTTTGGTTTATTTCTGGAATAATGCAGCAAGGGAAGTGGGATAAAGTCACTGAAGAGAGAAGATGAAGGCAGAGCCAGCTAGCCAGGTGGATTAAGGCCACAGGAGGGTGGCCTCCTGCATACTGACCACTTAGAGGCAGGGCATCTGAGCACAGGAGCATGTCCCTGGTGAGAGGAGGGATGGGGTGGGGTGACTGTATTTTATAAAGGCTTTAAATTTCTCAGAGGAATGCAGTTCCTCAGCTTATAATAATGACTAAAAAAACTAAGGAGAGATTTGAGGACCAAGAAAAAGAGAGATGCTGAGTTGAAAGAGGGAGCAAAGGAACTGCAGGATGTCACTTGTAGGACCCAGATACAATGGACATGAAGGAATGAGGGTAGCAAGGGCTTCCATCACATTTAACAGTGTTTGGATTTCTCCTATCTACCTCTTTTGTAGTTTTCTAAAACTAGCTTTCTTCTAGAAGTAATCTTTTTCTGTGTGTCTAGATATGAAATTAAAAGTTTCTGCAAGTATGAGCAATTTATTAGCCAGTCCTATAATCACACCTACTGTAGAAACAATTTTTTTTCCTTTTTTTGGCAAGATAATTAGCTAATGGAGGAAACCATACCAGTTGATTTGGTAACCAAAACCTGAGATGAGAGGAATAGCTTCTTTTTCTCCTTCAAGAACTCCATTCATTTTAAAGCTGCTGATTTTAACAATCAAATGCTACCAGAATTCACCCATTACCCATTAGGAAACATCCAGTCAAGAAGGCCACCACAAACATCACTTCAGATTCTGCTCCACTGTACACTGGGCATCTCACTATTGAACAACTACATCAGCAACAACAGCTCTTGCATCTATGGCTCAGAGAACATTGTAGAAAAGGAAACAGAAAGATTCTAAGAGCAGAATATGGGGAAGTCAACAGTAAAATGGTGCCTCCTAGAGATGGCAGTATCAGCAGACATGTCAATGTGGAAGGGGGGAAACTTCTCATGGTGTCCCACCCCTAGACNAAGAACTTCAGGCTACTAATGACACTTAGCTTCTTCCAGGAATGAGCCCTCTTATTGCTTGTCCAATTCAGAATGGTCAGCTTTGAAACCATATACACATAACAACAAATGTGAGCCCAGTGGGCTGTATTTATTTATGTTCATACACATACGTACTTATATGCATTTAACAATAATAAAAACAGTCTATCAACTTGAGAATTGGGGAAACATAGGAGTGCTGGAGGGAGGGTAACTTGGAGGGGCTTGGAAGAAAGGAGGAGGGGGAAATGATCAAATTCTGTTTCAACTAAAAGCATACTTTAAAAAAATTATATCAATGATAAAATAAATAACAAAGACATACTTGAAAATTTTCAACAACAGTTACTGGTGGTAAGTTTAAAATACTGATTTTCTTTTTTCCTTAAGTTTCCTAACACAAACTTCTATTACAGACTATCTACTCTGGTCTTCAGTACATCCTCACATTGCCCTACTTGGTGAGATTCTAGTTAGTCAGTTCCACATTCAACATCAAATAAGGAGTGTCACAAGCAGATATACTTAGCACACTGTCCGGTACAAATCTGATTGCTCCTCAAATTGTGCAAGACAACAGATGTAACTACAGGAACTCAAAGCCAGCAGCAAAAGTTACTCACACAGTGTAGGCTACTGCACTATCACCGACACAGGTAAATACGATCAAGAGAATGCACACAAACGCTCTTAGTTGAAATGATGTATCTTATCGCAGCGTATTGAAACCATGTATCGTATCCCCGAGTATTGAAACCATGTATCGTATCCCGAGTATTGAAACCATGTATCGTATCCCCGAGTATTGAAACCATGTATTGTATCCCCGAGTATTATGGGAAACATGGAGGAAGTAAACTGTCTCTTGTGGTGGCTTGCTTAAAACTTCTATATCAGGATCAATAAGACACCAACATTCGAGCTGAGCGGTGGTGGCGCACACCTTTAAATCCCAGCACTCGGGAGGCAGAGCCAGGTGGATCTCTGTGAGTTCGAGGCCAGCCTGGGCTACTGAGTGAGTTCCAGGAAAGGCGCAAAGCTACACAGAGAAACCCTGTCTCGAAAAACCAAAAANAAAAAGACACCAACATTCCCACAAGGTATATTTTGAAGATTAACAACAATGTTATAAGTACTATTATCATCATCTTTTAAATAAGGTAGGCTTTTACCCAGAGAAATCATAAGACATAAAAAGAAAGGCTAGAAAAACAGACTCAACCTTGTAATATCAGAAGAACAGCAAACACATGGTGTGACACTCCGAAGTACTATGCAAGTACCTGCAGCGACCTCTAGTAGGCCCATTCCATTAGACTCCCAACAGTGTCCGGATCCAACTTTCAGAGTCTCAGAGTTCTGCACACCTGACCATGATGGCTTTGGACTCCATCAGAGGACTCTGGATGTTGACACATGATACCGCCTCTTGGGAGGTGAAAGCCATGTCACAAGCTAGCTTGCTTTCCAGCTGTGGCATGTCTCAGCACAGAAGGGCAGGAAGCAGACAGGGATACATTGTTTCCCTTATGATTTATCAACAGTGATGCTAAAATGTTTTATTCTTTACTCACATTTAGTATTTTTCCTGTTCGATGGCCTTCAAATGAGTTAAATACAATAAAAATATGTTTAAAAGTTGTATTATTGAAATGTATTGAATAATGACTTCCAGGAATGAAAGCAAGCCACATGTGAATGAATATAATCTATTCTTTGGTTCTCCAGAGAAGGCCATAACTGCACGTGATACTTCTCTGTGCTATATTTCACATTTGGATTCCTGATTGAGCCAAAGTGTGTGTGTGTGTGTGTGTGTGTGTGTGTGTTTGTAAGTGTAAGAAGGCAGTTGCTGAGTTAAAACGAATCTTAGCAAAAGCTTTGCTTATTTTAGTCAGAACAGGGTAGCTATTGTAATGTAGAAACTTCTTTTGATAACCTAAAAATGAATATACAAATACTTCATACATTCAAGCAACAATTCAAATCCAACTGATAAACATACAGTGAATGTCAGGTATGTACAGTAAGGCAAACTGTAAGAAACAAAGAAACACACAAAAGAGCAACACAAACTTAACTCCATCTACCCATGCTGGGCACAGAAGAATTCGTTAGAATAAATCAAGATGGAATAATGTGACAAGTGGCCAACAAGTCACAGGTTCCTGCACTGCATCAGACAGTGATGTGGAAATGCCTTCTCTGCCCGTAGCCCTGTGTTGCCAGTTGTGATTTCTGCTGGTAACAGAGGAAAGCATTTTAGACACAGCATGACTGAGAGATGAACCCATTTCATCATATCAATGGTCATCTTGTATTTTCAAGTCAGGGCTTAAAGGAACAAAATTTAGCTACATAAAATAGTATATTGTGCATTTTCTTTATAGTTTACACAAACAAAACCTGAACAATTAAATTTTAAACCAAGGAAAAACTGGACCAATTATAGCTTACTTATTTCCACAAAACCTCTCTTAATTAATGAAACCTTAACTTTAGGATGAAAATTCTACTTACATTTTTTCAGAAAACAGACTTGATGGAAGGTTGAATTAGAAGGCAAAAGCACTTGTGGTGGTTTGAATAGTAATGGCCCCCAGAGGCTGATATATTTGTATGCTTAGTCACCAGGGAGTGGAGCTCTCTGATAGGAGTGGAAGAGTTAGGAAGTGTGGTCTTGTTGGAGGAGGTGAGTCACTGGGGGTTGGCTTTGAGGTTTCAAAAGCCCAGGTTCTCTTCCTTCCTCCTGAGGATCAGAATGTAGAGCTCTCAGCTACTTCTCCAGTACCATGCCCTAAGGGCTAAGGATGTTGAACAACTCCTTAAGTGTTTCTTGGCCATTTGTGAATCTTCTGTTTGAATTCTCTGTTTAGATCTGTACCCCATTTTTTAATTGGATTGTTTGGTTAGTTGATATCTAGTTTCTTGAGTTCTTTATATATTTTGGGAATCAGCTCTCTGTCAGATGTGGGGATGATGAAGATCTTCTCCTATTCTGTAAGGCTGCCATTCTGTCCTATTGATGGTGTCCTTTGTCTTACGGAAACTTTTCAATTTCATGAGGTCCTGTTTATTAATTGTCCATCTTAGTGCCTATGCTATTGGTGTTCTGTTTAGGAAGTTGTCTCCTGTGCCAATGCATCCAAGATTATTTCTTGNTCAACTACGTTCATAGCAGCTTTATTTGTAATACCCAGAACCTGGAAATAACCTAGATGTCCCTCAACTGTGTGATGGATAAAGAAAATGTGGTACATTTACACAATGGAGTATCACTCAGCTTTTAAAAACAAGGGCACCAGGAAATTTGAAGGCAAATGGATGGAACTAGAAAAAAATCATCCTGAGTGAGGTATCCCAGACCCAGAAAGACAAACATGATATGCACTCATTCATAAGTAGATATTAGCTGTAAAAAAAAGGGTAACTGCTACAATCCACAGACCAAGAGAGACTAGGGAACAAGAGGGTTTATGGGGGAACACCCAGATTTCCCTGGGAAGGGGAAATAGTCGAGATTTTGTGAATTGTGTGAGGGCAAGATGGGGAAGGGAACATAAACCATCAGGTTTGAGGGTGGGCAGTGCTGAAAGAGACTACCGGAAAGGGAGGGGGGCATTTCAGGGTCAGTTGAAAACCTGGTGCAAGGGATTCTCCCAGGAATCTACAAGGATGACCCCAGCACTCCTAGCAAAAGCGGATATGTAGCCTGAACCGGCCATCTCCTGTGACTAGATCAATTGTCATCAGAGAGGCTTCATTCAGAAATGGATGGAAACAGATGCAGAGATCCACAACCAAACATTAGGTGGAGTTCAGGGAATCCTGCCAAAGAAGGGGAGGAAGGATTGTAGGAGCCAGAGGGGTCAAGGACACCATAAGAAAACTTACAGAATCAAATAACCTGGGCTCATAGGGACCCACAGAGACTGACCTGACAACCAAGGAGTCTGCACAGGACTGACCTAGGCCCTCCTCATGTATGTTATAGTTGTGTAGCTTGGTAGGACTCCTAACAGTGGGAACAGGTGCTGTCTTCAATTCTTTTACTGGCTTTTGGGACCCTACTCCTCATACTGGGTCACCTTGCTCAGCATTAATATATGGAGAGGTGCTCAGTCTTATTACAGCTTGATATGCTATGTTTTGTTGACACTCATGGGAGACCTGCCCTTTCCTAAACAAAAACAAAGGAGTGGATCGGGGAGGGAGAAGGGACTGAGAGAAGAGGAGGAAGGGGAAATTTCGGCCAGGATGTAAAATAAATTTACTTAAAACAAAACAAAGGAAAAAAAAAACCATCATAACATGGTAACTATCAAGATGCAAGGGACTTGCTTCAGTCAGCTAAGCAAAACATGGCAGGCTCCTAACACATCGATGACTGAGCTTTCATAGGGAACATCAGGGGCTGCAGAGATGGCTCAGGGGTTAAGATTAGGTACTACTCTTGAGGAGGACCCAGCTTTGAATACTAGTATCTACACTGGGGTGCTCACAACTACCTTTGACTCCAGCTTCAGGGAGATCTGACACCTCTGGCCTCCTGGGGCCAAGCATTCACATGCCCACACAGATACATATAATTGAAACAAGTAAACAATTAAATTAACTACTTCCTACATCTTCCAACAGATAATTTGTGTTTTTGCAAGTATAATACTGTTCATGTGTGAAATTCAAAGGCTGTCTAGAAAAAGCAANCTTGGTTCATGCAAAGATTAGAATGTCATATAAAGAATGTCCCAACCCAAGAAGCATAAAATGTCATTGTTTTGTTTGTGAACTAAGGCAACAACATAACTAGAGTTACACCAAGAAGGAGTAAATAACTGAAAGCATTAAAGATTTCCCTGACTCTACTACCGGATTAAAGGTGTGCACAACCACAAGCAATATAAAGTCTGTGTACAGAGGGGGGTACACAAAAGAGGCCTCAGCTCATGCTCTTCTCCAGGCAACAAGGGAGCTCTGAGTACAGAGAGCGTGGCTCAATATCTTGATTACTGTACATGTTCCTTATGGGGACTAAGATAAGTCATTTACAGTCTCAAAGATTTTAATAATAATGGGAACTAAATGGTATGCAGTAACTGTTGATTAGACTTGGGAAAAATTAGCACTGGTTTTCTATTGGAGACTGGGGAGGGAACATGGTGGAAAGTGATGCAAGCTGGTAAGACAAAGGACACACACTCCTGACTGTTAATGGTGGAGAAAAAGGAGGATCTCTTGTCTGTACAACTGAAATTTTCCCAAGAGGCTTGATAAGAGTCTAAATAGTCTAAGCCAATGTGAATATCTAATTTTAAAAATGAAATATTATTTTCCTATATAAACATTTGAGCTATACATTAGAGACCAAGCTAAATTTTTTACGATTCATTTAAAAATTTTAAGAATACAATGCTGGTTGTCCCTTTGGCTATGGTCCTTTATTTCTCCAATTTTATAATATGAACAGGGATTTAAAATAAAAGACTAAACAAACATTNTGAATGTGACATTATTTTTTACAGGATTATCTGTAAAATTTATTGTAATTTTGATGCTTTAGTATTCATTTTAACAAGAAATACTTCATAAGTAAAAACACATTAAAAGTGCTATTGGAATATGGTCCAGTGGTACTGTCCTGTCATCTCAGCTACTTAGGAAAATTCCATGAGGAAGACAAGTTCAAACACAGCCTGAGCTAAATTTAGAGTGAGTACAAAGCTAGCCTGGACAACTTAATGCGATACTATATCAATATCAGAAGTAAAACAAGGAGTGGGATCCATAAAATAAAGTCATCTCAGATATAAAATATATCCTGAGACTCCAGTACAAATGAAACCAGATATTTGAAGCATTTGAATAAACCGTGAAATTCCAACAACATAAACTAATACTTTGAAGACATGCAAGGGACTAGTGTGGAGTAAGGTAACAAGTCCAGGGCATTCTTTTGCTGTGATGTAACATTAAGATATGCTTATGATGATTAATCTATAATGAAATGGAGCCTACAGTTCCACAAGTGTATCTGACTACAGGATTTGAAATTTATATCAGTAATTTATATGAGCACACTTAGGAAAATATAACTTCATGGCTTGATTCACACAGACAGTAGGTCGTGAAGTCACGAACTCCATACTGTATTCCCTATCATATCTTTGGGGCATGGTACAGCTGCCTGCCCATTCAATAAGATGAATTATAATGTTAAAAAGTGGGGTGACTGGAGATACAGCTCAGTGGTAGGTCTGCTGGTCCAGACCTATGATAGCGATATTTTTCTGTACGCTGTGTTGCTCTGATTGGTTGATAAATAAATGCTGATTGGCCAACAGCCAGGCAGGAAGTATAGGCAGGATAAGCAGACAAGGAGAATTCTGGGANGAGAAAGGCTGAGTCAGGAGATGCCAGCCAGCTGCCCAAGGAGCAACATGTAATGGGACTCAAGTAAAGCCATGGAACATGAGGCAACATATAGATTAATAGAAATGGGCTTAGTTTAAGTATAAGAGCTAGTCAATAATAAGCCTGACCTAATGGCCAAGCAGTTATAATTAATACAAGCCTCTGAGTAATTATTTCATAAGCGGGTGTGGGACCGTGGGTCCTGGTGGGACCTGGACAAAACTTTCTCCTATAGACCCAGGTTCAATTTATAAAAAATAAAACCAAGACTTACCACACAGTGCAAGGGGGAAAATGAAGCAGAGACTTGGAATCAAAGAGAAACAGAAGCACTATCCTAAGAGGGAATGTTACAGAGATCCAGCACTGAAGAAAGGCAGCAACTCTGCCATTGAAGTAGGTCATCACACCTTAGACTGACATGGAACAGTCACACTCACAGAAACACACACACACACACACACACACACACACGCATGCACCTAAACACATACACACACCCACATACATACATATGCCTATTCACACATACATACACAGATACATACACCTCTACACATTCATACACACCCCATACAAACCCATACATACATATACATATACACAGATACACATACATACACACACATGCACCTATACACACCCCCACATACATACATACACATAAACACAGATACACACACACACACACACACACACACACACACACACACACACACATACTCAAACTGTGTTAAATTACAGTGTTATAAGCCAAAGACAAAGTAGAAATCATAAAATCATTAGAAGTAACAGGAAGTTGTCATGAAAAGACCAACAAGAGTTTATCTTTAAAAAAATAGATGATAAATAAATTCTGTGCTCATGAGGGTATGAAAGGGGACAGGATTTGAAATGACCTTAGAATCAGATTAAAGAAGTCCTTGTGGCTAATTACTGAGTGGTCATGTGTTCACGGTACAAGTTTTTATCACATAGATTTATCCTGATTCCCTCTGAAGCATCTACTACAGACCCATCCCTCCCTCACTGTCTGCGTGGCAGAGCTAAGATACAACTCCAAAACTGTATGGAAAATAAAACGAATGTGTTCTCAACTTCAGACACCCAGCCATCCTTCATTCTAAGAGTAGGCAGAAATAAGAGCACAGGTTTTGAAATGACAGCAGCTTCATTCTTCCAAGATAAGGTTAATACAAAAATATCCAAAGATCAAGGTAATTGAAATTAGGGAAAATGATAAGCTTAGCAATGTATAGCAGCATTCTCAACACTCCAAAGAANAGAGAGTAACAGAAATTTAAAAGGGAAAATAAAATCTACAGGAAAACTAGACTGTGAAACTGTGAGATGTACCACCCTGACCTAAGCAGTGACAGGGGTAGGCACTGACCAAACCACATTCTGTTCATCTGCTGACAGCAGAGGACAAAGAGCAGCATGGAGTTAAATTATGATAGTGTATCTTAAAACACATGAAGTTCATAAACCAAATGAATTCTGAAATCGCCTCTTGATAAAATGATGAGATTACCAATAAAATAAACTGTATCCATTGATAATTAAATAAACATAAAACAGGAGAACATGAAACTATTTCATCAGAATCTGAAAAAATATAAGGAAACCAAACAAAACACCACAATTCAAAAATAATAAATAACTATAAAAGTTTATGATGTGAACAACACTATCCATGATATTGCCATCTTTTACAAATATGAAAAGAGAAAAAGAATATATCATGAAACAAAGGGCTCAAAACATTAACATACAACAGGAAAAAAAAGCATAAACATATACAACTGTGATTTTTTTTTAAGAAAAAACAAAGCAAACAAAAAACTATTGGTAGAAAATTTGCTTGGCATGGTCCCAAAGGAGTTCTCGGGCAACTTTGTAAGACACCACTGCCACAATNCTACTGGAAATGGATGGGCCACAAGAATGGTTGAGAGAGTGGCATCCAGAGGGACACATTCCTTAGCAGATTATTACATAATTAAATAAAGTGTACTGGAGATGATGAAGACCTTGGACAATACAGAGGTTAGTCACAGGAGTACAGAGACTGGCTCATGTCTACCTTGGTATGGATCACCAGCTAAGCACTGATTAGCCAAGACTCTGTCAGATATCCCAAGCCCAATGTTACAGTTTGAAATCTAAAACCTTGGAGAATGAACAGAATCTCCAATTCCAGCACCTTAGATTCAGGAAGAGTTTATTACCTATTTCCAAGCAGTGATGTTGCCAAGGAAGGCCTACCATGAAGCACGTAGTCACTTGGATATAAGACATGCACATGTAGTGCTTTCCCTTACACGTCACTTTCTCCTAGGCTGTTCTGCAGCATCCCCTTTATCCCCTGATTAGGGGCTTCTTACTAGTTTAGACTTTTATACTAAGATATACCTCCATCTTCAGTCCTGTCCTCTGCCTGTTTATTATTCTAGACTCACATCCAAAACTCCCCAATAAAGACTCCACTACAGTATCGGTCATTATTAGAACCTCTCCCTTTCCCAGAGCAAACTGAGTGTCAGGATCCTTTCTGTCTCCGTCAGTCATTAGCATATTCTAGGTTCCAGCCTGGAGTTTTCTGTCTCCCTCATGTCTAACATACTATCAATTCTTTGTCATCATCTCTACTCTTAATATTGGTACCATTTTACCATTCTTTTAAGTGGATTCCACAGGATGCCAAANATCCACTGAACTAATTCCTTTCATTCCTTCTCCCTACCAGAGCTGTCAGGCTCAACACTAACCCCCATATAATCAGAAGATACATGTACAATTTCAAAGGCGATTTAAAAACAACAACAGCAACACAGACTATTTTAAGTAATCAATTCTTAATGATTTGGGGGGTATTTGGAGGTAGGTGGGGTAAGTCTGTGTGTGGAGAGAAGAGCCCCATTTGTGTTATGGAGGCAAGGTCTCTCACTGGGGTCAGGGGTCACTGATTAATGCTGGGCCAGCTGGCCCAGGGAGCTCCATGTACTGACCTGCCTTTGCCTCCACAGAAAGGGTTTATATGCGCATACCAAGCCAACCTTTGTTATGTAGGCTCTGGGGAAGCTAACTCAACTCAGGTCCTCATGCTTGAACAGAAAGCACTTTGCCAAATGAACTACTGTGCTAGTCCCATCAATTCCTGATCCTTAACTCCATAGACTCTTTCACTGACTAAAAAGCCTAGTAACACTGTTAAAGTTGACCCACATGTTAGTTACTTTTTATATCTTATTTCTCTCAAATTTACCTTTCTCACACCTCACATATAAAGTCACTCTTCCACCTATCTATACCTATAAAAGCCACTGAGGTACTAGAGAAGGACATGCCATTAGAAAAGACAGTGCAAAACCAATTTGCCAGCTGCGCACAGTGTTGCAGACCTATAATCTCAGAAGTGGGAAGACAGGGTTCCAAATCAGCTTGTAATACAGAGAGAGATACAGCCTCAAAAATAAACAATAAGTAAAAGATGCCAAAAATCTGTTACTTTAAGCTTTCATTCTTCATAAGTATTTCCATGCTGTGACAATGACATTACACTTGCTGTGCCGGCTCAAACCCAGACACTCTAACTTGAGCTGTACTGCAAATGAAAAGTGGGTAATGCTGACAATGCTTGCTTAGAGTTCACTGCTCGTTCAACCCACATGACTATCAGTGAAGGAAACCACTTCTAAGAGACAACAGTAGAAAACAGAAGAGCTAAAACCACTGAGGGGGGGCTCAGGTTGAGATCTCTCCTGGGTCAAGGCACTTGCCATCAAGCTTAAGTGACCTAATTTCAATCCCAAGATCGTGGTGGGAGGAAAGGGCTGGCTTCCATGCCTTCTGACATCCACTCACGTTCTGTGGCCTACATGCACCCCCAGCCCAATAAATATAAAAATTCAAGAAAAAATAAAATGAAACCAATTAAAAATATAATTATCAAAAGCAGTAGAATATCACTTCTCTCAATGTTTGACTATTACTTTCTTAAGACTCCTGAAAAGAGCTGTTATGAAACAAACCCTCATCTGCAACTTTACTTTTTAGTCAGGACAGAGCATTTGCTCCTTCATTCATTATGATTTGGGCTATCTCAGGTACATATTTCCTGTGATTTCAACAAGAGGTAAATCTTCTAAGCTGACTTCCCATGCACACTATGATATCACTTGCAGAAACAATTCCCAGCAATTAATTGGCATTTTTTTTTATTTTGACCATGGCAAAGGGAGGCATGTCATACAGTGAGACCATGAGGCTTCTTGTTCAGAGTGTGGGGTCAGGAAGCAAGAGCACAGGCTGGAGACACAGGTGTGTGTAACCTTCCTTGCGAAGCCTGCCCCAAGTGATGTACTTGCAGTAGCTGTGCCACCTCCAGCACCCACAGCCTTCAAACCAGCACAAGTGTGGGGTCAAGCACTCAAAACATGACCCTGTGGGAAACATTTCATAGTCAAGCTATACCACTTGCCCGCTCCTCAAGCCTCTTCACTAGCTACATTTTCATAAACAGACTGGTCTTCGAAGTAGATTCAATTAAAAGGAGCTTACAGCATTCCAGAGCTTTCTTGAGATTTAAACTAAAAATCCTAGCACCACACAGTGTTAGGATACATTCACTCATAAATGCACAAATGGTAACAAAAAACTCCATCATAATTAGAAATGGAATTTGAAGAATGTTACATTTTACGTTTAAGAATTATCAAACTTTTTATACATTTGGTTTTAATTAATTATGCATTAGTAATAATTGTAATGTAGTTTTTAATATCTAGAGCTTTATGTCTACAGATATTAAAAAACAAAACCTTACTTCAGGGTGTGTGTGTCTGTGTCTGTGTCCACGTATGTGTGTGCAAGTTTGTGAGATTGTGTGGTTGTTCCCTGATATCTGAGGCATGGTGCCAGGGATTCCCCACTACAAATATGAAAATGCTTAGATGTTCAAGTGCCCTACATAAAATGGCAGAGTATTTGCCTATCACCTTCAAAAGACTGTTGCACACCTTCAGTTAATCTAGACTAGTCATCAATCTTTTGTTATACTATACTATTCAGGGAATACAGACAAAAAAAAGTCTGTATCTGTTAAACACATGTCTCATCTACCGTAGGTTGAATCTGCAAAGAGGGTTGATTACATATTGTTTTTATATATGAGATGATGATCATCAAAATATTTCTACATACAAAGACTATCAAATAAAATCTGTAGGAGGTGAAGTAGGTATGAGTTCAAGAAAGCCAAGAAGTAAAAAAAGAAAAGAAAGCCCGGAATAAACTCTGCAGCAGCTACAAAAGAACTTATGAGTATATATTAAATGAATAATATGAGGCATGGAATCATCAAAATTTTCATATTTCAGTGGATAAACTCCCACTTAATTATGTGGTGTGATAATTATTACAATGTCAATTTTTACATTAGTCTAGAAATAATGTCCTGATGAGCTATTTACGTTTATGACCATGTGTTTAGGTGTTAAACTGTGTGCAGGCATGACAGACTTTTTAAAATAGGTAACTAGTGTGCTCCTTCAGCACCACTCAGGCTAACAACATCTTTCCAGAAGACCTTGGCACAGGGAAGACAAACACATCACCAAGACTCTCAGGACACATTGTGATCCACCTGCTGCCTGCTTTGGTTTATAACCCTCAGCTCTGCTGATGTGTGCTGCAGCTCAATGACTCCACCCNACAGAACTAACACCTTTGGATCTTATTTCACAAGCTCTGCACTATTCCCTCTTCCTAGAACATTCTTTGATACACTCCCTCTCATCATTCAAGTTTGTACTCAACATGCCTCAGATACATGGGCTTTCTCTAGATTATTTCTTACAATTACATGCCAGTGAAGTTACCTCACATACAGTTTTTGACAAAGTTGCCCCATAAAAGTCTTTTTAAAAAAGTCTTTGGCCAGGCAGTGGTGGCGCACGCCTTTAATCCCAGCACTCGGGAGGCAGAGCCAGGCAGATCTCTGTGAGTTCGAGGCCAGCCTGGGCTACCAAGTGAGTTCCAGGAAAG
>LZPO01018287.1:0-26169 GCA_001675575.1 Neotoma lepida | reverse complement strand
AATTATGAAAAATTTTTCATTCATTTTAGACACCAATCAGAGATCATCCCTTCCCTCCTTCCATCCCCCTACTCTCCCCACAACAAGAAGGCAAGGCCTCCTATGAGGAGGCACATCCAGTAGAGACAAGACCAAGGCCCTCCCCCTGCCTCAAGGCTACAAGAAGTGCCCACCACAGGCAGTGGGCTCAGAAAAGCCTGCCCATGCACCAGGGATGGATTCCAATCCCACCGCCAGGGAGCCCCCCAAGCAGACCAGACCACACAACTGTCTTGCCATGCCGAGGGTGCCGCCCAGCTCCTTGCAGGCTCCAGGACCATTGATTCAACTTTCATGAGATCTCACTAGCCTGGCCCAATAGTCTCTGCAGGCCTCCCCATCACGATCCTGATGCACTTGTTCATAGAATCCCTCTTCTCTCCCCCCCAACTGGACTCCTGGAGCTCTGCCTGGTGCCTGACTGTGAATCTCTGCATCTGCTTCCATCATTCACTGGAGAAAAGCTCTGTGATGACAGTTAAGGTGTTCACTGATCTGATCTCTGGGGCAAGCCAGATCAGTTCAGGTACCCTCTCCACTATTTCTAGTAGTCCAAGTTGAGGTCATTCCTGGGAATTCCTGGGATCTTCTCAAGCACCCAGTTTCTCTCTATTCCTATGATGTCTCTCTCTATCATGCTATCTATTTCACTGCTTTCCCACTCCATCCCTGTGCCTGTTCGACTATCCCATTCCCTTATGGTCTCATCCTCCATCCTCTACCCTCTGTTGCCCACCACTTATCCCCAGTTTACTCATGGAGATCTCATCTATTTCCCCTTCCCAGGGTAATCCATGTATCCCACTTTGGGTCTTCCTTGTTAGCTAGCTTTTCTGGAGTTGTAGGTTATAGTCTGGTTATCATTTGCTTTACATCTAGTATTCACTCATGAGTGAGTACATACCGTGTTTGTCCTTCTGTGTCTGGGTTACCTCACTGAGGATGATAGTTTTCATTTCCATCCATTTGCCTGCAAATTTTGTGATGTCATTGTTTTTCTCTGCTGAGTAAGTACTCCATTGTGTACATGTACCACATTTTCTTAATCCATTCTTCAGTTGAGGGGCATCTAAGTTGTTTCCAGGTTCTGGCTATTACAAATAATGCTGCTATGAACATACTGAGCATGTGTCCTTGTGGTATGGTTGAGCATTCCTTGGCTATATGCCCAAGAGTGATATAGCTGGGTCTTGAGGAAGATTGATTCCCAATTTTCTGAGAAACCGCCATACTGATTTCCACAGTGATTGTATAAGTTTGCACTCCCACCAACAGTGGAGGAGTGTTCCCCTTGCTCCACATCCTCTCCAACATAAACTGTCTTCAGTGTTTTGATCTTAGCCATTCTGACAGGTGTAAGATGGTAACTCAGAGATGTTTTGATTTGTATTTCCCTAATGACTAAGGATGTTGAGCTATTCCTTAAATGTCTTTTGGCCATTTGAAATTCTTCCTTTGAGAATTCTCTGTTTAGCTCTGTAGCCCATTTTTAACTGGATTATTTGGTATTTTGATATCTAGTTTCTCAAGTTCTTTATATATTTTGGAGATCAGCCCTTTGTCAGATGTGGGGTTGGTGAAGATCTTTTCCCATTCTGTAGGCTGCCATTTTGTCTTATTTACTGTGCCCTTTGCCTTACAGAAGCTTTTCAGTTTCAGGAGGTCCCATGTATTAATTGTTGCTCTCAGTGTCTGTGCTACTGGTGTTATATTTAGGAAGGAGTCTCCTGTGCCAATGCGTTCAAGACTACTTCCTACTTTCTCTTCTATCAGATTCAGTGTAATTGGTTTTATATTGAGGTCATTGATCCACTTGGACTTGAGTTTTATGCATGGTGATAGATATGCATCTATTTGCANTCTTCTGCATGTTGACATCCAGTTATGCTAGCACCATTTGTTAAAGATGCTTTCTCTTTTCCATTGTACAGTTTTGACTTCTTTGTCAAAAATCAGGTGTTCATAGGTGTGTGGGTTAATGTTAGGGTCTTCAATTCAATTCTATTGGTCAATGTGTTGGTTTTTATGCCAATACCAAGCTGTTTTTATTACTATAGCTCTATAGTAGAGCTTGAGGTCAAGGATAGTGAGGCTTCCCAAGGTGGCTTTATTGTATAGGATTTGTTTAGCTCTCCTGTGTTTTTTGTTTTTCCAAATGAAGTTGAGTATTGTTCTTTCCAGNTCTGTGAAGAATCGTGTTGGGATTTTGATGGGGACTGTGTTGAATCTGCAGATTGCTTTTGGTAAGATAGCCATTTTTACTATGTTAATCCTACCTATCCATGAGCATGGGCGATCTTTCCATTTTCTGATATCTTCTTCAATTTCTTTCTTCAGAGACTTAAAGTTCTTGTCATACAGGTCTTTCACTTGCTTAGTTAGGGTTACCCCAAGGTATTTTATATTATTTGTGGCTATTGTAAAGGGTGATGTTTCTCTGATTTCTTTCTCAGCCCTTTTATCATTTGTGTATAGGGCTACTGATTTTTTTGAGTTGATCTTGTATCCTGTCACATTACTGAAGGAGTTTATCAGCTGTAGGAGTTCCCTGGTAGAGTTTTGGGGGTCACTTATGTAGACTATCATATCATCTGCAAATAGTGAAAGTTTGACTTCTTCCTTTCCAATTTCTATCCTTTTGATCTCCTTTTGTTGTCTTATTGCTCTAGCTAGAACTTTAAGTGCTATATTGAATAGATATGGGGAGAGTGGGCAACCTTGTCTTGTTCCTGGTTTTAGTGGAATCGCTTTGAGTTTCTCTCCATTTAATTTGATGGTGGCTGTTGGTTTACTGTAAATTGCCTTTATTATGTTTAGGTATGTTCCTTGAATTCCTGATCTGTCCAAAACCTTTATCATGAAGAGGTGTTGGATTTTGTCAAAGCCTTTTTCAGCATCTAATGAGATCATCACGTGGTCTTTTTCTTTCAGTTTGTTTATATGGTGTATTACATTGACAGGTTTTCTTATGTTGAACCATCCTTGCATACCTGGGATGAAGCCTGCTTGGTCGTGGTGGATAATTTTCTTGATGTGTTCTTGGATTCGGTTTGCCAAAATTTTTTAAAGTATTTTTACATCAATGTTCATGAGGGAGATTGGTCTGTAGTTCTCTTTCTTTGTTGCATCTTTGTGTGGTTTGGGAATCAGTAACTGTAGCCTCATTAAAAGGAGTTTCGTGATGTTCCTTCTGTTTCTATTGTGTGGAACAATTTGAAGAGTATTGGAATTAGCTCTTCTTTGAAAATCTGGCAGAATTCTGTGCTGAAACCATTTGGTTCTGGGCTTTTTTTGGTTGGGAGACTTTTAATGACTGTTTCTATTTCCTTAGAGGTTACTGGTCTATTTATATTGTTTATCTGGTCTTGATTTAACTTTGGTATGTGATACCTATTCAGAAAATTGTCCATTTCTTTTAGGTTTTCAAATTTTGTGGAGTACAGGTTTTTGAAGTATGATTTGATGATTCTCTGGCTTTCCTCATTGTTTGTTGTTATGTCTCCCTTTTCATTTCTGCTTTTGTTAATTTGGATGTTCTTCCTCTGCTCCTTGGTTAGTTTGAGTAAGGGCTTGTCTATCTTGTTGATTTTCTTGAAGAACCAACTCTTTGTTTCATTGATTTTGTATTGTTCTCTTTGTTTCTATTTTATTTATAACACTTCCCAATTTGATTATTTCCTGGTGTCTATTCCTCCTGGGTGTGTTTGCTTCTTTTTGTTCTAGAGCTTTCAGTTGTGCAGTTTGAGATTTCTTCAACTTCTTTATGTGGGCATTTAGTACTATGAATTTTCCTCTTAGCACTGCTTTCATAGTGTCCCACAAGTTTGGGTATGTAGTACATTCATTTTCATTGAATTCTGGGAAGTCATTAATTTCTTTCTTTATTTCTTCCTTGACCCATTGGTGATTCAATTGAACATTATTCAATTTCCATGAGATTGTAGGCTTTCTGTAATATTTGTTGTTGTTGAAATCTAACTTTAAGCAATGGTGGTCTGATAGAGTGCAGGAGGTTATTCCAATGTTTTTGTATCTGTTGAAACTTGCTTTGTGACCGAGTATGTGGTTGATTCTAGAGAAGGTTCTATGGGGTACTGAGAAGAAGGAATATTCTTTTTTGTTAGGGTGGAATGTTCTGTAGATATTAAGTCCATTTGAGTCATAACATCTGTTAGGTCCTTTATTTCTCTGTTAAGTTTCAATCTGACAGATCTGTCCAGTGGTGAGAGTGGGGTGTTGAAGTTTCCCACTATTAACATGGGGTTTGATGTGTGATTTCAGCTTTAGTAATGTTTCTTTTACAAATGTGGGTGCCCTTGTATTTGGGGCATNAATGTTCAGANTTGAAACTTNGTCTTGGTGNATCTTTCCTGTGATGAGTATGTAATGTCCTTCTTGATCTCTTTTGATTGATTTCAGTTTGAAGTCTATTTTGTTAGATATTAGGATAGCTACACTGGCTTGCTTTGTAAGTCCATTTGATTGGAAAGTCTTTTTCCAGCCTTTTACTCTGAGGTAGTGTCTGTCTTTGAAGTTAAGGTGTGTTTCTTCTATGCAGCAGAAGGATGGGTCCTGTTTTCACATCCATTCTGTTAGCCCGTGTCTTTTTATAGGTGAATTGAGTCCATTGATATTAANGGATATTAATGACCAGTGANTGTTNANTCCTGTTNTCTTTTGGTGGTAGTGTGTGTGTATTTCCCTTCTTTGGGATTTACTGCTGTGGGGTTATTTATTGCCTGTGTTTTCATGGGTGTATCTGACTTCCTTAGGTTGGGATTTTCCTTCTAGTGCTTTCTGTAGGGCTAGATTTGTGGATAGGTATTGTTTAAAACTGGTTTTCTCTTAGAATGTCTTGTTCACTCTGTCTATGTTGATTGAGAGTTTTGCTGGATACATTAGTCTAGGCTGACATCCGTGGTCTCTTGATGTCTGCATTACATCTGTCCATGAGCTTCTGGCGTTCAAAGTCTCTATTGAGAAGTCAGATGTTATTCTGATGGGTCTGTCTTTATAAGTCACTTGGCCTTTTTTCTTTGCTACTCTTAATATCATTTCTTTTCTGCCTGTTTAGTGGTTTGATTATTATATGGCAAAGGGACTTCTTTGGTGGGTCCAGTCTATTTGGTGTTCTGTAAGCTTCTTGTATCTTCATGGGTATTTCCTTCTTTAAGTTGGGAAAGTCTTCTTCTATGATTTTTGTTGAATATATTTTCTATGCCTTTGAGTTGGTATTCTTCTCCATCTTCTATCCCTATTACTCTTAGGTTTGACCTTTTCATGGTGTCCCAGATTTCCTGGACATTTTGTGTTATGACATTTTTGGCTTTGGTGTTTTCTTTGACTGACAAATCTATTTCCTCTATTGTATCCTCTACACCAGAGATTCTTTGTTCCATCTCTTGTATTCTGTTGGTTATGGTTGTATCTGTGGTTCCTGTTCATTTACTCAGATTTTCTATTTTCAGCATTCCCTCTGTTTGTGTCTTCTTCATTACTTCTATTCCACT
Source organism: Neotoma lepida (assembly GCA_001675575.1). Lineage (NCBI taxonomy): Eukaryota > Metazoa > Chordata > Mammalia > Rodentia > Cricetidae > Neotoma > Neotoma lepida. The sequence continues at coordinate 20,620 of LZPO01018287.1, read as the reverse complement.
TTTCAGTTCTTGAACTGTTTCCTTCACATGTTTAATTGCTTTTTCATTGTTTTCTTGGCTTTCTTTAAGGGATTTATTGATTTCTTCCAATTTTTTTTTGTGTTTTTTTTCCTCAATTTCTTTAAGGGAATTTTTCATTTCCTCTTTAAAGGCCTCTAGCATCTTCATGAAGTTATTTTTAAGGTCGCTTTCTTCTGTTTCTTCTACATTGTGTTGTTCAGGTCTTGCTATTGTAGCAGGGCTAGATTCTGGTAATATCATATTGCTCTTTATGTTGTTGTATATATTTTTGCACTGGTGTCTACCCATCTCTTCCTCCAATAGGTGCAAGAGATGCCTATGTCTGAGCAAGCTGTTATTGGTTCAGTCTGTGCTTGCTGTGTCTGTGTCTCAGGGGGACACTCTTGGATCAAACTTAGCTCTTGGTCTAATTGGAGCTGGCAGATTCTGTATCTCAGGGAGCTGCTCTTGTTCAATCTAAGCTGTCTGGTTCTGTGACTCAGGGAGCCACTCTTGGTCTTATCAGGGCTCTTGGTCCAGTCAGACCTGACAGATTCTGTGTCTCAGGAACCTCTCTTGGTCCAATGAGTGCGGGTAGGTTTTGAGTCTCAGGAAGCCACTCTTGGTTCAATGAGAGCTCTTGGTACAATGAGAACTGGTGGATTTCGAGTCTCAGAAAGCTACTGGTGTTGCAGGGGGGTGGGTAGAGGGTAGGGCGTGGGTCTTGTAGATTGCAGGGACCAATGGTGTCTTTTGGTGGGTGAGAATGCCCACAGGAATTTTCCCTGCTGGTCAGCAACTGGGGCAGAGATAGGTGGGGGTTCCCATGTACTAGTTACATCCCAGAGCCTAGGTCCTAGAGGCAGGACTCTCTGGGTCCCACCTTTGAAACTTTATTCATTCATTTCTGGTACCTGTGTACCTATTATCTATCATCATCTATCCATTCATCCATCCGTCTGTCTATGTATGTGTGATTTAAATGTATATAAATAAGACATATATATATATATATATATATATATCTTCATAAAACAATATATGTATGTTTTCCTCCTGAATATGTTATGAATATATCTCCTAAAATTCTAACCTAACAAGCAAGAGGAATCAAAATATGTTGCCTTTCTGACTTAGTTCATTTTTCAACTTGTTTATTTACTCAAATTACAGCTACTTGGAAATAGAATGCTCCATTAGCTAATGAGAAGAAAACTGGACTCCACACTTCATTCTAATATCTTTTATGTGTGTATTACAACCTGGTCACTGGCAAAAATATAAATATAACACAGACTTTTACTTTCAAAATTCATTTTAAAACATGTTGTGGAATTCATGTGGTCTGAATTCTTCCTCCATCAATGCTCTCTGGTCACTGCCCATCCCAATTACATCATTGCCCTTGTGTCTAGCCCTTGCAGCAGGTTCTTGGGTAACTATTCTAGAAAAGAAAAACATTTCTGAAAAGTTTAAAGTTTTAGTATTCTTTAAAAAATGCTTCTGACTGTTGGATTCTGTCTCCAAGTGTTTTGCAGCCAGTTGTTATAATAGGACACATATTTANTCCTTTATTAAATAAAATAAATATAGGCTCACAATCAAATTGAAGGTTTCTAATTCTGCAGCAAAGCTCTGACATCATCAAAATCCATAATATCTAATAACCCCTTAATTGGTTAAATAAATTTGTTCTTTTTTTTTTCTCAGTCTGTCTATTTCAGACTCCGGAAACCACTCAGGGAGATGGTTCCATAGGTGAATATTCTATGGGATTAAGATTAAGCTCCACTGCCATCTCCCTTTGTCTAAAATTTGGTTTTCTGTATGTAAGGTACCTACTTCAAGCTGAACTTTGTGGCTTAGATGTCATTCACGTCTAAGGATTTGTGTGTTGGAAGCTTTGTGCTTGGGTTAACATTATTAGAAAGTATTGTCATATCTTTAAGGAGTGAGAATTAATTAAAGGTCTTCAGGTCAACTGGGAATTTGTCTCTGGAAGGGGATGTGAGATAACACTCCCTTCCCTTTGGTGTTGTTCTTTTTATGTAGAATCACTTCCTTCCATGCCTGCTCCTGCCACAAAGGAATTTACTATATGGGACCCTTTTTACAGGTCAAATACGTGGGACTGGCCAATCTTGGACTTCTAGCTTCTAAACTTGTGTGTGACTTCTTTTCCTTATAAGCATATCCAGCTTCTGGCATTTCATTATATTAATGAAAACTGAACTAATATACCTGGAGTTGAGATAGTAAATGGAAAATTCCACAACCAAGTAGTGTGTAAGTTTTAAATCATGTCCTGTTCTCAGTAGCCTGATAATATCTCTTATCATTTGTTTTTCCTCTCACCCACCCAGGATGTTAATCATTTGTCTAGCAAATTCATCTGGGTATGGTGTCTCTGTGTTATTTATAGTAGNTGTCAGAGATAACAGATTGGCTTCTGTAGCATCTTAGTATTTGTGCTCACATAACCATTATTTTATTAACTAGTGAACCCCAACACACAAAAAAAGTGATGCTGGTGATTTCATTACAGTATTGTGGTAGTGTCAATGTAATTGGCCCTCATAAGCTCATAGAGAGTGACATTATTAGGAAATGTGGCTTTGTTGGAGTAGATATGGCCTTGTTGGAGGAAGTATGCCACTATGAGAGTGGGCTTTGAGATCTCATATATGCTCAAGTGTCTCAGACACCCAGTGTCTCAGTTCACTCCCTGTTGCCTTTGGATCAAGCTGTAAGAACTCTCAGCTCCTTCTCAACCACCATGTCTGTTCACATGCTACCATGTCCCACCATGACAAGAATGACTAAACCTCTGAATTGTAAGTTAGCCACTCCAATTAAATATTTCCCTTTATAAGAGTTTCCATGGTCATGGGGGGTCTCTTCACATCAATGGAAACCCTCACTAAGACAGAGGTTGGTACCAGGGACTGGGTATTGCTGTGATAGGCCTGACTATAAATTTGTTTGACAGAATANGGACCTTGGGATTGTGGATTAGAGAAGCAGTTGAGCACTTTAAGTGCTGCTTAATGAGCCATACTAGTAGGAGCATGGAAAACGGTGATGCTAAGAGTGATTTGAACTGGGAGTGCCTAGCTCATGAGGTTTCAGAGGAGAAGAATATTAATATGTGGCCTAGAGATTGTTCTTGTGAAGAATATGGTTGCTTTTTCCCCTTGTCTGAAAAGTCTATCTGAGGCTAAAGTGAAGAGTTTTGGATTAATTTTGTTAGCAGAGGAAATCTCAAAATAGCCTAGTATTGACTATCATATGGATATTAATGTTAACTCTAATGAATATTTATAATGAAAAGCACATGCTGAGCAAGGAAAAATACAAAATGTACAATTTGTGGAGAAAAGGATCACCAGGAAGTGGAAAAAGTTAAAGTAGAAATATGTAATAAAATGTTAATTATCTCTTCAACCTGAAAAAAATAAAATATTCTTGTCTTTAAATAAGTTTGATATAACAGCATGGATGCATGTTGGAGTTATTACCTTCTTTCCAAAATACATGTAATACAGGAATTTGTGTATTATATTTCAACATTAATTAGTATTAACTTTAAATACATAACAGTTAATAAAATAATGAGTGTTGTCCCCACCCTTAAGTCTGTGTTTGAGAGCAGAGCCAGTGCAGGAGTTTCCACTGAAAGACTTGAATTCTTTTCTTTTGGGCTTATTGAATATGAATTTTGGACTGGTTATGATGTTACTCATGGCTTTTGCATTCACTCTGACCACATAGCTAAGCATTTGGGGTTGCAATAATGCTAAGTTGTGCTATTGTCCTTCTGAAAAGTAGGACTGAATGGAAATAAAACCTTAAAAAAATCCACAATATTTAANTAGCTTAAATGTATAACTTGATTGACAAGGACAACTCCAGGTGTTTCTTGTATTGTGTTCTTTTGGTTACAATCTCTGAGATGAGGGAACATTAGATTTTCCTCTATTCTATAGTCAGCATTAGAAAATAGGACATGGATCTGAGTGCTTGTGATTTTTAATTAAATATAAGATATAAAATTAAGTATTATCATGGAAGTGCAGTTAATTGTATTGATTTAAACTTAGGAGCAAGGAAAAACTATACTAAGGAAAAAAAAACATTCACTTTGAGGAGGTATTTAATTTTAGGATGAAATTCAATTTTCCTGTTTGAAATATTCTGTTTACCCTTTGGAAAAAGTTATGCATTATTGTTTTCCTTAAGAGTACTTAAATCTGTTAAGTACCCTTCTTTATACTAAAAATGAATCACTGAGTAGACACCTTGCCTTTACATGAGAATTTTGATAGAAAATTTGTTTTGTACTGGAATCTGAATTAATGTTTTATAATGAGTTCACTAGAACACAAACATGAGAACATCTTCTCCTGGCCCTCCCCCACACGTAGAGGAACGTTGTTAGCTTTTCTAACACTATATAAATTTTCATCAGCACCCTGTTATTTTGAATGGAATTTACATAAAAAATAATTGAGCATTTTACTAGAGTTTAAAATACTTTTTCTCCATGTTAAAACAAAATTCTATTTCCATGTTACAAGGGTAGTATTATTTATCTATACACAAACTATTTTTTGTTCAAATATTTTACTGAATGTCTACTAAACAAAATATGTGTGAGACTAATGAAGGGAAGGAAGGAACACCATGTTTAGTTACCTTCATATCAAAGGACATTTAAAAACTTAAATACTGATCATTGGATAGGGGTAAAAACACCAATAGTCCACGGTTTTTACTAAAAGTAATGACTGCTCAGGAGGCCTGATTATTAAGTAGAAATATTACTGAATTTGAAACCAAAACAAATATATAAATAAAAAGAACTATGAAAATAGACAAGCCAAAAAAAGTTGATATTGAAGTAGTTTCTCATGGTTCCCACCCATGAAATAGCTTTGTCATGATTTTCTATTGGCAAACATCTGATCAAGATTACAATGAGCTAAGAGGATTGACACGGTCAACTACACCAACAATATTAGCCATTTCCTTTTAAAAGAGGCCAGTATGGGAAAACAACATAAGAGAAATTTAAAATCTCCAGCCTAATATTCTTAATAAACAGTAATTACAGAATTTTAGTCACAGGACTGACTCCATAGAGTGCTTTTATGAGTACAAGTTATTGCTTTTTTGGAGAACGGAATTGAAGTGTGGGCAAAGTGAGCTGTACACAATGGTTTTATTTCTCCTGACAGCTGTGTGAGGTAGTTAAGAGCATGTCTCAGCTGCATCTCAGACTTGTGAAATCTGAAAGTCAGAAAAGCCGGTGACAAGCTCCACATTGCACAATTGATGAGGGTGAAGTCTGAGGTGATCAGTGCAATTCTCCTTCCTGCACATCCGGCTTACTCCCTGAAGCCTGGTGTCTGAAGGCAAATGGGAAAGGGATTGACCGTGTGTGTTTGTGTTAGGGGTGANTCTTGACGTAACATGATTCAAGCATATATTGACATGGCATTAAGAAGAAATTAATTTTATTATGAGGATATCACTCAAATAAGAAATAATTCATATTCTATACTTATTAAAATTATAGCCAATGCTCCATAAGAATTAAGTACTTGATGATTATATATGCATATCAAGTTTTATTTTAATTTGTTAAAGAGGGTAGACCTACTTGAAAAAGTTTACCAGCTGCAAATTTGGTTCAAGATNATTAAGATTAAGTTTACTTTTCATCTTTTTGCCTATTTCTTATAAAATAGTATATTAAATGAATAGAACCAAGTTAGTAAAGACTTTGACAGGTAGTAACTGAGAGGCATAGTATTTTAGTGATGTCTTAAATCGCATTAAGTTGCAAATATGGAATAATGAAGTACAGTGTTACAGAAAATGAATATTTCTTCCTTCTACATTTATGATTCTTTAAAGAAGTTGAGTACTTCTTTTCACTTTGATGTCTATACAACTCAAAATTTTTAGTGTAAAACATTTTCAAGATAGGATACTTATCTCCAAAAACTTAAATACATTTGATTCCTTAACATTAAGTCAAAAGAATTTATAAAATATAATGTACTAATTATTGTAATTTTCTGATTGTTTTGACCAAAATACCTATAAAGAAATGAGAAAGGGAAGAAATACTTTGATCCCTGGTTGTAGAAGGTGTACTTCATCAGCCTGAGAAGGCACAGATGTCTAGCAGATCCACCTGTGGTGACAGGATTGTACAAGAACATCCCACTCTCAGTGATGGAATTGTGTGTCAGAGCTAGCTTCTTACATGGCTGCAAGACCAGGAAGCAGGGAGAGTGCCACAGGAAGGAGTCAGGGATAACACATCTCCAAGGACCTCATTGCCATGACCTAATTCCTATGAACCAACTCCAGCTCCCAGAGATTCACGACCCTCTGGGGACTGAGTGTTCAAACACAAAAACCTTGGCAGCAGGGGTAGGGGGCAGTTTTGTGCTTTGATAAAAAGGCTAGAAAACAAAAGAAACAAAGTCCTAAGTTCAGCAGTGTGACTGTACTTCCACCTGTGATCCCAAGTGTTTATCATGCTAGAAAGGTGAGGAAAAGTTCCATTTTCATGTGAGTAGCAGATTTCCTTCTCTTTCTCATGCTTGCACAAATTATTAAATATTTAAAAGTGCAATCATCTTCAGTATGTTATTAAAGAAATATATACCAACAACAATATTCCTGTAAAAAATTTTAAAGAAATTAAAATTATCTAAAATCTCCCAATTCATAAGAGACAGTACTGTTTTTATGTGTGTTTGGTAGGGATTGAACACTGTGTTGATGCATGATAAATGTGTATACTGCTGCTGACCTGCATCCCCAGACTCATTGCACTCTATTAGAGAAGCAATTTTGAATACATAAAGAGAATTGAAAATATATGTAGATAATTCATAGAAACAGAATCACTTTGTCTCCTTTGTGTTTTTTTTCTATATCAATTTTTATTTTTTTAAAATTTATGTGGATATGTTTGTGTCTGTGGGAGTGTGTACTGTATGCGTGATGGTGCCCTAGAGGAGAGAAGATGGTGTAGGATTCCCTGAAGCTGGACTCACAGTCAGCCATAAGCTTACTGACACATCTTTTGCATCTTTTCTGCCCTGTGCTTTTTATTTTTATGTTTTATGGAGTCTTGAGTAACTAGGCTGGCCTCTAACTTTTTCCGTAGCCAAAGATGAGTGAACTGTCTTTCTGCCTCTACCTCTCAAGGGTTGGGATGTACATTGTATGCCGCCATGCCTGCCTAATCTTTTAAATTACTTTTTCACTCAACAACGTTACAAATATCAATTAAAGTCTTCATATAAAATACTATGCTTCCATAGTAGCAAACTGTTGTAATAAACTTGGTAGTAGGATGAGAGAAACAGTACCAATACTTAACCTAATTTTATTTCTCAGGTCTACTATTTTTTCAAAATCAGACAGTTTTAATATGGATGAACTCACTGGAGTAAATAACACAAACTATAATTTTAATCACTTATGCTTTAATAAAACTTATATTTTAAATATAAGTTTAATTATAAACACTCACAAGAATACAAAAATCTCAAATCCAAAGTCATTTTTTCTTGATAGTTTATTTTTAAAATATTTATTGAAATATATATGGATCATGTTTTCCTCTTCCCCAACTCCTCCCTGATCCTCTCCACCTCCGTACCCCCCAACTTTTTGTTCTTTTCCTCTCTTTGTCTTTAGAAATAAAANGAAGCCAAATCAAATTTTAAAAAATCAAAAAACTGCACCTAAAAAACAAGAAACAAGCAAAACCCCCACAAAAAATGAAAATCAAACAAACAAAAAGCCAATAAGACAAAACAAATACCCAAGTAAAGCAAAAACTAAACAATAAATTCACACACACACACACACACACACACACACACACAAGCCCACTGTGTCAGTTTGGTATTGACCAGCTGGCTACTCCTGGGCATGACTGCCCTGGTCTGTGGTTGATATACCCAAGTGAGACTCCATGGGGAAATGAAATTTCCTTTTGACAGAGGGAATTAATTGCAGGCAACTTTTTGGTTAGGAGTGAGACCTCATGTCTACTTCTGCCTTTCAGAGATAGAGGGTACATATCCTGTCTGTCTTCTTGAATCATGAAAGTCATATGTGTGCTGCCACAGTCTCTGTGAGCTCATTTGTGCCTTAGTTCTCCTGTGCCTNCAAGACTCTTTTTGTGTATATGTGTGTAGCAGGCTTTCTCAGATGCCAGCCCCCAAGTTATAACATAGAGACTTATTGGTTATGAAAGCTTGGCTTTATCTTATGCTTGTCCCACTAGCTCTTATAACTTAATTTAACCTCTTTCTCTTCATCTGCTTTGCCTCAGGGCCCTTTACCTTTCTTTCCTTCTGTATGTCCTATTTTTCCTGATTCTTCTCTGTCTGACTGGCTGGTGGTTGCCTGCCTGCCTGGCTTGCCCCAAGTGTCCCACCCCTCTCTCTTCTCCTCTCTCGAGTCTAGATTCCTCCACTTACTTATTCTCTCTGCCCACCATCACCACCTATTCCTCTACTGCCTAGCTATTGGCTGTTCAGCTTTTTATTAGACCAATCAGTGCCTTAGGCAGGCAAGGTAACACATCTTTACATTGTTAAACAAATGCAACATAAACAATTGTAACATATCTTTACATCCTTAAACAAATGCAACATAAACAAATGTAACATACCTTTACATAGTTAAAGTAACATTCCACAACATAAACAAATGTAACGTATCATTACATAGTTAAAGTAATATTCCTCAACATCTCCCCCTTTTTGTTGTACTTTGTTTTGTTTTGGTCTTATTGGCTTTTTAATGTTAGTTTTCATTTTTTATTTTTTTGTTTGTCTTTAGAGAGAGAGAGAGAAGGACATGAAGTTAAGTTTGTAGAGAAAGGGAAATATCTGGGGAAAATGAGAACAGAAATAACATTCTTATATAGTTCTTTAATTTCTTAAGATTATTATTCTATCATCTCCTCCTACCCTTTCTTCCCTCCAAACCCTCCCACATATCACTTCTTGCTCTCTTTCAAACTCATTATTTCTTTTTAAATTATTTTTGTTAAATATATAGATATAGATATAGATATAGATATAGATATAGATATAGATACAGATATTCCTAAATACAACCAGCATGGCATGATAATCCCAAGGCTGCAGTAGTAGCACACATACCTTGATGGTAACCAACAGCTCCTTAATTGGATTTGAGACCCACTCAACAGGAAGATAATTATCCCTGGTCCTGAAAACCCAGCCAACTACCGAGGGCTAGAATTCTCAGACCTTTGAGGTGGACCTACAACAACTACTTATTACACCAGCATAACCCCTAACAGCATTCTAAAACTTCATCCTTATAGCCACAGGTAAATGTAGTCCTTTCTACTCATAAATGAGAAATCTCTTTGCAACAGGGGAGACCACCACAGAAAACCAAAACCAATCAAAATGCAGGGTTGTGGAACCCAGTCCCAACTGATATTTCTGCAAACAAAGCCTGAGTCTAAGGCTCAGGGAACATGTTGGAAGAGGGTACAGAAATATTGTAAAAGCAAGAAGATCAGGGAGTTTGCTGTGAGAGTGTGTCTTAGTTTTTTCTAAAAAAACCCATAATTTTGTAATTTTAAGTATAACTAAGTTAAAGTATTACTTAGAACTGAGAGCTATTGTCTTTGAAAAATGCTCTAATTATTTCTAGAAATTAAGTTTGATCAACTTTTAATGAATGCGTTCTTTTAAATGCTACTTATTTATATTTTATTGTTGTCTTTCTATTGACAATCCTAAAAGGTGGTCAAGTTCATACTTGTCTCTCTGAAGTCTCCTGTACTAAATCAGCAACAGTTGTTTAAGAATTGCAGGCCTTTTAATTCAAAATCATATTCTTGGGTTGCTTAAACTTTGAGAAATTTGCTTAAAAATGGCAAGAATTCTGAGTATTTGTTTGGGTGATATGGCCACTGACATATTTCATAATATCACTATGTGCAGATTTCATTCGCTAGGATTTGGGGTTTTAGCGTTCCTTTTACCAGCTGCAGATGATAACATCACAGCTACTCCGATGAGAGCTGCCTGAGTTGAGGTGATGTGCCAAGTGGTCTGATAAATCTCTCTGCAGTCAGATGAAAGGAAGCCTAAAGCATTCATTTGCAAGGACTTTGAGAAAAAAAAAACTGAAATATACCTGATTTTTAACTATTACACATACTTCAGATGTCCATGCTGGATTTTCAATTCTCTCTCCCTTCCCACATGCATACACACACTTAGAGGCCAAATGTATTATTAGATTCCGAGATTACCCTTTAAAGAAGACTTATACTCAAGACCTGATGCCTTTGGAGCAACAACGGACCTCATCTTAGCTTTGTTAATTTCCCCAAAGCAAATCAGAGCCACTCCACACAAACAATTTGCATTTACTGTTTGGATTTAACACTGAACATTTTATTTAGCTATTTACATAAGAAATGCTGTTTCTAAACTTTGTACTCTTTTATTACTTTCTTAGACCTGCACAGTATTTTTTTCATAAAAGTTGTGTCAGTATTAAGCGTATGAGAAATTAAAACTAAGAGGTTGAGATATGCATGGTTTCTTACTTGAAAACAGTGTAACAAATATAAACTGAATTAAGTTATAACTTCTCATGAAAACTATTATTCAAAAATAACAATGAAAAGAGTTGTATTACATATTTGAAGAATTCTTTAATGAATTTCATGGAAGAGAACTAAAGGTTCCAATTGCTGTTGCATTTACTTTGTTAATTTGTTGTTTTTATTAAAGTATGTAAAGAAAACTCAGCATCGTACCATCATATAAGTGGAAAAACAAGCAATATTTAGTTGCACTTTCTGATAATTGTGATACTATTTTTTGATATTATAATTTAGATAAATTGTAGGTTATTAAGCATTACTCTCAAGGAAGGATATGGCTCAATGGATAGAGCACTTTTGAAAGTGTGAGGAGTAGAGTTCACAGTCCTACAAGCTGTGTAGCTGTGGCAGCTACCTGTAATTCCAGCACATAGAAAACTAGCCATATTTGTCAGACTGAATTCAGTGAGAGACCCTGCCTCAATAACCAAAGTGGAAGGTGATTAAATAAGACACTGGTCATCATCTCTGGCCTTGACATGCACATGTACATACGTATGTGCATCCACACACATGTACCCATCAGCATGTGAGCACACATACACATTAACACAATAGATTATAGATATGTATAAATATATGATATAAAGATAGATGATAGAGAGATGATAGAGGATAGATAGATGATAGGTATAGATATAGATAGATGTAGATATAGATAGATGGTAGATATGGATAAATGGTAGATAATAGATACAGATAGATGAGAGATGATATAGATAGATGATAGATGATAGAGAATATATTTAGATGATAGAGAGATGATATAGATAGATAATAGATGATAGATCATAGACAGAGATAGGAATACAAGAAATACAATCTGTGAACATTTTATGTTTCTTTTAAAAATCACTGGATTCTGTGGCATGGTAAATTGCCCATTTTTCAAGTTCAACTTTGTCTCATCATACATTAGTCACATAAACAACATTACTTCACAGAGACAGGCGGTATTTCCAAGCATAGACCTTTTGTTTTATAGTATCAAGACCCAACAATTATTGATATTGATGCTGGTGTTGTCACTTGAAAAGTCATGTATTGGGAAAGCACTGAGCTAATCAATAATCAATTCAAATTTACCAAGGTTCTAAATTTCACTTGAAAGATTGTATATTAATAAACACCATCTGCTAATTTAATTCGAATTGGACTCAATTCAGTTTTGAGAAAATATCGTGAATATTCTCTATTGAGCAAGATACTTTATCACTTATTATTTTAAATAAAATCATTTTCAATAAATAAAGCAGCCAACTTGGTTCAAAATCAAGTATGACTTTATTTTGTTTTAGATAACAATGATATAAACATGGTAAAGTATTCTATGCGTGTGTATTTCCTGTTATACAGAATTAGAAAAAAAAAGGAGATTGTTTTAATGAAGTATGAGCCAAGTATATTGGCTTATACTCCTAATCCCAGAACTTGGATATTAGGGCACAAGAATTTTTTGTTTGTTTGTTTTGCCTTGAAGTCACTTTATTTTAATCTTTAAACTTGTTTTTTTTTGTTTTTTTTGTTTTTTTTCTATTTCTTTGTGAATGTTGTATAACGTATTTTGATTATATTCAGCCTCTGTCCCCAACTCTTCCCAGATCCACCCCATTCCCTAGCCATCCAGCTTTGTTTCTTTTGCCCTCTCACCTTCAAGGCCAATTTGTGCTTCCCACATAGTTTTGTTCATGTGGCCTTTCTTTACAGTGTGTAGTTGACTTCTTACAGGCTATGTCTTTAGAGAAAATGACTCTCCCTCTCCTAGCCCTTTATTTTCCAGTGGCCCCAAATTGGAGGGAGGATCTTCATGCCTTACTCCCCTCTCCATTCTGGGATTTTTGTCTCTCTTGGCTTTGNATGGATCATGTGTGAGTTCCTATGTATAGCCTTCCTACAGTGTCTATAAGACACTGATTTATTGTAATAATTTACCAGCTCTGGATCTTATACTTTTTCTCCCTCTTTTCCTCAATTATCCATGAACCACTAGAGGAGGATGGGTGATACATATGNTCCATTTAGCGATGAACATTCTTTATTCTTTGCACTTTGGTCAGTCGTGGGGCTTTGTGCTGATTATCATCTACTGCAAAGTGAAGCTTCTCTGGTGAGGTTTAAAAGATGTCTTAATCCATGGGTGTAATGGTGAGTCATTAAGAATTGGTTTAATACTACGTATATGTAACTGAATAAGAGTACTGGGTTATCTCCTAGAGTCTGTGGCCTCTTTAGCCAGAGGTTTTTATCATGATAATGATGGTGTCAGGTATGCATTTCATCTTGTGGATCAGGCCTTAAATCCAACTTTAAAATGATTGATTACTTCCATGACATTCATGCCACTATTGTATCAATGGGTATACTTCCTCAGGCCAGTTATTGTTGTAGTTTGTAACTTTTACATCTGGATGAGATTAATGCTTTCTTTTCTCCTTTGGTAGTATGCATATTACTCTGTCTTAACAACACTTTTGGGTAATGCTCAAAGGTATACAAACTAGGTTTATGTCAACCTGACAGAGGCTGGAGTTACTTTGGAAGAAGGAACCTCAATTAAGAATAAATGCTCCCAACAGATTGGTCTGTGGGTACGTCTGTAGTATATTTCCTGGTTTATGACAGACATGGGTGGTCTCATATCACAAGNAGTGGTGCCACCCTTGAGTGTATGATGTGTCCTTGCTTGTCCAACTTTTCTTGCTGATAGACTACAATATTCAATGTTCTTGTTGTCATGGTTTATATCACAGCAGTAGAAACCCTAGTTAAGACAAAAGCTAAGGAACATGTTAAGGCAAGCAGGAGCTAGGCTTATTCTTGCTTGAGAACAGTACTTTGGCNTCTGAATTCTACTCTTTATTTGCATAAAAAGGTAGATGAATAAGGAATGAAATGAGTTATTTATCTGGGGAGATTTCACATAACATGTTGAAGGAGCAGCTTGAATGTTTTAATTCTGTTAATAGAAAAACCTCCCAGTGTTGTGAATGCTAACCAGTAGAGAAGAAGCTTCCAAGTCACTACCAGGCTGATTTCTCCATGTTCTATGACTCCGTATGTGGTGTCTTTAGCAGTAGGGTCTTACCATTGAGTTCTGAAGGCAATAAAGAGCATTGGTAATAGCCTATATTGTTTGAGGGTCTTTGAGAACTCATTGTTCAGCTGCTCCGAAAGAAGTAACCCACTGTTGAGACTGTCCTTTTATTTGTTAGTCTCTAGTGTCTAGTGGAGGCATTGCTGCCCATTATAGGGTAACTCCCACTTTTCAGATGTATGTGCATAGATATTTTAGGATAGTCTATAGTAGTAGGTCTCTTTGGAACTTTTTTTTGAAAAATATTTAATATTATTTATTCCTCCCAATTTCCATTTCTATCCCATGTTCTCTCTCTAACAGGAGAATTCTTGTGACTGGGGCCAGTGTAGACTACACAGCAAGTTCCAGGCCACCCTGAGCAGATCAGTATAACATTATCTCCAAATGAAACAAAATTAATACTATTACCAATAAAAGTAATATAAAATAAAATGTCATTAACTACATCACCATATGTGGTCTCAAACAAATACAGCTACTTTGTATATATTCTTTATATTTAGTTCTTTATATTCTTTTACATACCAGTGGCATAATAAAGAAAAACAGAAGCTATTTATTCAGAATAATGATAACTCTTCATTATTCTATCTGCATTCATTTACAGTTCTTAAACATCTGAAGGTCCTAGTTTTTCCAACTTAAAATATCTTATTCATTGTACATTAGCCTATATTGTATCATATATGGCAATTTCATAAAATATTAATTCTTACATGATATAAGCACTGAAATTTAAATGAATATATAAAATTCCTTACACAGATAGTTTAATATAAAAATAATTAATAAGATTGATAATGAATTTCCTTCCCAGAGACCAGAACAATCTTCAGGTTCCATGTTCCAGACTCTTCTACCGTTTGTGGTAAATAAAATGAAGGAAGATGAGTCTTATATAAGGTTTGCCATTTTTTTTTTCATCTTTGTCTCATTATTTTTAACCAAAATGCATTTTCCCTAGGAGTTTCTCTTTTGGTGTGAAATTAAATATGCCCTTATCATCTTGATCAAGAGAAAATTCATTTTCCAGTACCCCAAAAGAATAATTGCACCTTATTTTGAGTCTTTNAGACACAGTACCTTTCTGCAAAAATTTTAGCAAATCATTCACTCAAGAGTTATCTGCAAAACAATCTGTTTGTATTTTGTTCTTTTTACTCTGACACATGATCCTTTAGTGTTTTGCCTTGAGCTAAAACATAACTATTCTTTTGTATTCTTTCTGATTCCAGAAGTTACTTCAAAATGTATGTTTCTGAATGTATAGATTTTTAAATTTAACTTTCGTTAATTTCAAACATAAGTAATGTATTTATATTATCTCCACTATCTCTCTTCCTTATCCACTTCTTCCTATTCCCACTGCCTCCCTCTGAAATTCTTGACCTCCACTTCTTCAATTAATACTTTTCCACATACAGATACACACACATAAACTATTGATCCATTTACTGTTGTTCATAACTATATGTGTTTACAGCTGAGCAACTGGCATTGGATAAACTATAAAGGGGTTTCCTAGAGGAGTCTGATTCTCCCTCTCTCAGCATCCATTGATTGCCTCTACACTTCATCTATTGGTAGGACCTTGTGAGATTTCCCTAACCCACACTGGCATGTCAACTGGTATTGCCGTTGTGCAGGGCTTGCTTATGCATCCATACCATTAAGATTGTATAGGTGCAGCTCTTATTATCATGGGCCCATATTTTGTGATATTCTCTGATACATATAGGGGTTGTATCGTAGATGCAGCAATTGGCACTAAGTAACAAATGGCAATTGGTTCTCCACTTTGTGACCAGTTGTGGATATCTGAAATAATCTCTATCTGTGGCAGAATAAGCCTTTTTGATGAGTGGTAAGTTATACTTGCATTTGAATATAAGGACAAACATTTAGAATATATATATATATATACATATATATGTATATATATATATACATATATAGATGATGAGAATTTAGAATTATACTGGTTTAGGAAAATTGGAAAGCTTTATAGTCGTAGGCATGAATTCCCTCTTATTGAGTGAACCTTAAGTCCATTTAGACAGCTGTTGCTTATATATCTCATTGTCTTTTGTTGCTCTTCTCTGCATGATTATAAAGACAAAGAAGATATAAGTGTCTTTGCACACTGCCCCCTTTTCTTTGCTGTGTATAGAGAAAATAAATTCTGAATCAATTCCACACGTTCCTTTCCATGTATGAAAGAGACAAAGGAGATGAAGTCTAGACAACAGCACATTAGTCATCCAAGTGACATGAGCTTATGGGCTTAACACTAGGATTGCTTTACATTAAATAACCTTTCGAAAACAGACCCATCTTATATGGCTGAGTGAGTAGGCGTGTTTAAACCTTTCTAGCTGTGATTATAAGTTTTTTAGTTCTATGTCATTGCTTGTGTGTGAGAGACACTTTTCCTTGTTCTTTGTGGTGTCTGGTTTTTTGTTTGTGCATACATTTGCTCTTTGTTTTGTTTTGTTTTGTTTTTTTAAATTGTGGTTGAAGAGAAAGGGCACAAAATTTAAATGAGGTTTTCTCTTATAAGAGAAATTTTACTTAATATCTACACATATGTTTAATGACAACACCACCAACAAAATAATCTTAATAATAAAGAGAAGATAATGTGTTTCTTTCTATTTCCCCACCTAAGAAGAAACTTCTCCCATTTCCAGAACAATAGCTTCAAGGTGGCATAAGAATGAAAGGGAGGTTTGTTATTTGTCTATTTGCTTCTATCTTACAGAATTTCCTTTTATGTAAAAAGTGAGTAAAATACAATGTTGTATTTACTAAAATATAAGAATATACAAGAGAAAACAAATAACAATGTGCAGGATTGGTGGCATTTTTATTGGCATATTTGAAGATCACATTGCTGACAATTTAGTACCAGCCAAAGGGCAGAGAGAGTTATACTAACAGTGCTGTATAGTATAAAGAGTAAAGGCAAGCTAGAGAAAAGTTGTGTATATGGAGATTTGGCTGGCAATTCAAATACATATTACCTGTCTCATTTTCCAATCTTTTTTACCTCAGCATCCACTTCCAGGCAAATTTCTACATTTGTTCAAATCTCAACAAAAAACTGGACTTTGCTTGATCATATGAAATGCAGAAAACGTTTAGAAGCACTGCCTCATATGTGCTCATCATAAATGAGGGCTGATGTTACCTATTTCCCAGGTGAAAGGTCAAGATTGAGTAAAGAGTTATATAATTTTAAAAAGTCAAAATGTCTGGCACTTCCAAGAGTTCACACAGTCTGTCTATTGATTGGCTTCTCTGTTGTGTGTGTGCACCTCTGTGTCTGGATATGCTTGCAGATATGTGTACACACGTGCCCAGATTGTTCTCATACATCTAGCACAGCTAGAGTTTTCTGTATACTTTCTTTCTTGACATGTTTGTGCACAAGCTGAGTGCCATTGGAGATTACATCTGAATGTGTTTCTTTGATCACAGTGCACTACTAAGGGTCTCTGAGGCCCACCAGGAATCTGGATCACATTACAAACAATACCCACAAGAAGCGTCTTCCAAGGGCTGCCCACAAATGCACTTACCATCAGCTTTCCTGAATTTTGATCCCCTTCATAATGCATTAAAATGAAGTTAGGAATATCAAAAGAATAGATTAGAAACATAAAAAAATTCATCATCTTACTGAGACGTTAGTTATTTAATACTGATGTGTGAGGAACCCAAGTTCTGAAGTCTATAGGAATCACTGATGCTTAATAGTTTGTGCTTTTTTTTTCTCCTTTTAGAGTGCAATAATAATGAGGGAAGGATTTTATATCTTTTGCATATTTTAGCCTATTTAATTCTGAAAGCATCACTATTATGTGTATCTCTTTTTTACATATTTGTTTACATATATGTGTGTGTCTGTGTGTGTGTGTACACGTGTGGTATGCCTGTGAAGGGGAGGTGGGTGGCTGTGGTGTATGCCTCTGTGTATGGACGTGAGTGTACCATAGTACAAGTGCAAGGTCAAAGGACACTGGCAGAAGTTGATTCTCTCATAACTTGTAGGTTCCAGGGGTTAAACTCAGGTCATCCAGGTTGGTGTTAAGTGCCATTGCCAACTGAGCCATCTTTCAGTCCTTATTATTTTCTTATGGGCAATCATTTTTTAAAGAAGAGAAACATGAGGCAACATATGAGCATTCAACATGCCTAGGAACCCAGAGCCTGTGCCAGAGTCAACATTTTCCTCTAGGTAGCTGCCTCTGAATGTCTCTGGGATCCTATACTTTTCATTTACAGTGGTATACTGAGATTTCCTCAAAAGTGATCATCATATAAGAAAGATGATGACAGAGACAATCATGTGACCAATATTGAGAATGAAAAGAGAAACTTACAGATATTTACAAAGTAATAAGGAAGTCAGCAGAAGTCGGAGACAGAAAAGAGAGTGGAAGAATGGTGACAATGGTCACTATGAATTGGATATATATATGGAATTGATAGATGTTAAGTTAAAAATGCAAATAAGAAAAACCTATCCAAACTTCGTATTAGTTGATTAATAACTAAATAAAACACCTAATAAATTCTTCTAAAATCAAAGCCTACTACTAATTCCAAGGGAGTCCAATTAAATTTTCCTTTACATAGTTAAGAAATTGAATTTCCAACTAAAATCTTTGCTGCAAAAAAATAAAATAAAAACATAAATAAAAATAAAAGACAAGATCCAGAGAGTCCCAATAGTAAATTCTTCCCAACAATTACAGAGAGAGAGAAACCAAATGACAAAAACAAGAAAATAAAATTTTTATTGCTTTTGAAAATGTTGCTCTTCAAGCAAGGCAACCTCTCTTAGCAGTTCCCAACATTGCTCTGGAGATCTTTATGTCAGATGAGTGGCGACAACAAAAGGGAGAGAAGAGATTTGTGAGCGAGGTACGAATCATAATTTCAGACAACAATAGTGTGTACCTGGAAAATTCAAAATCATTTCAAGTTACATTAAAATTGATTAGTGAGTTTAACTGTGGTAGAATATAATATCAATATTTAAATCAGTTCTACTTTTATAAACTAACAATGATCACACACCAAAAGGAAATAAAATGAGACCATTAAACACCTAACACACATCTAATAAATGATATGCAAGGTTTCTACAATGAAGAGTATAAAGTCTTATTGAAATCATTCAGAAGTTTGGGGGCTTGGCTCCATTGGTAGAATGCTTATTTAGTGTGCATGCAGCACTGTGTTCAATCTTCAGAACTCTTCAGAACTGCATTTCATATGGTTATAAACACTACAACCTCAGGATTGGGGGTGTGGAGTCAGGGAGACCAGAATTCCTGAGTTATTTTCAGCTTCACAGTGAATTCAATCTTAATATGAGATACAGGAGATCCTGCCTCCCCAAAATAAATAAATAAGTGAAGCTAGCTAGAAAAGATCTAAATATACATAAAACACAATCCCTGCACTGTACACTGAAGATGACTTTTTGTAACAACAATGACAATTATTATACTATTATCTATATATTTGTCATCATTACTTAAAATACAAGAAGAGAAATCTCAAGTACATGTTAAAGGGCAAAGATCAAAAATTGCTCAAAAAAAAAAGATTGGGAGTATACAGTACAAGTTGTTAAGACCCATTACACATTCAAAGTAAGAGTCCTGTGTGATGGTGTTGAGGTCTCTCTCATAGGCTCATATTCTGATGTTTAGTCTTTATCTAATAGTTTTATGCTGATGGCTGTGTAGTCTTTAGGAGGCAGACTCTAGTGGAACCATAAGAGGAGGGCTTTTATATGTTATGAACCTCCACTTCTGCTTCTGGGTCTGCATAGATGTGAGTTTCCTCCACTATAAACTCCTGTCACCATGTGAAGAGTAATTCTGCNCTGTCTTCCCTNTCATGGATAGAAAGCTCTCTGAAACCATGAGGTGAGATAAATATCTTCAATCTCAAGTTCTTTCTGTCAACTACTTGATAATCCTGACGGAAAAGTAACAGATGTAGGTTAGTGAAAATTGGAAGGTATGTAGCCATAGGCAAAAAGCAAACAGGGCCCAGAAACAATGAACTAAACTTTCTGAATCTCGCCTCAGGGATGTACCTCCATTGTCAGAGCATCTTCCTAGCATGCAAGAGTCCTTGGGTTCCATAATGAATTCCCCTTAGCATCACATACACCAGGCCCCATGATGCCTGCCCATAGTACCATATGGGAGGTGGAGACAGAGGATATAGGACTTGATGGCCACCTTATGCTACACAGTGAGTTTGAGGCCATTCTGTGCTATATGAGACCTGGCTCAAATCCCAATAAAAAGAATAAATCAAAAAAGAAGAATGGAAGAAAATAACAAAGTCTTTTATTTGTTAACCCTCAAGCATATATCAACAATATACATAGTCCCATATTTTGTAACTGTGTACTCTTTGATATTCCCTGTTTTNACAGCTATCATTCCTGATTTCTATGGTAAGAACAGAAAAAAAATCCTCATTTCCTCTAACCTGTACCAGATTTTTTTCCCCATTACTATGACAAAATGCCTGGTAAAAACAGACTAAACAAGAAAGATTAACTTTTGCTTATGGTTTCAGTGGTTTTATTCCAAAGCCAATTGAGTGCACTGATTTTTTAGAATTGTGACAAGGATGAAATGTCAGGGTAGGAGCAAGTAGTAGAGAAAAGCTGTGAAATAAGCATAACATAGCCTTTAAAGGTCACATAAAGAAACAAAATATGTATATGATACCCCATAAGTGGTTCAGAAAGCCTAAAGCATTTACTATCCTGTTCTTTGAAAAAAATA
>LZPO01018286.1:21664-35654 GCA_001675575.1 Neotoma lepida | reverse complement strand
ATATATATATATATATATTATGGCTGCAATTAAGGCCTTCATTTCTAAGTTCCATTGTAATAACTCTTTCCCCAACATAAAGTTGGTATTGAGCATTTTAACTTTGGTAGTTTTTTTTAATTGACCAACCATTACATGAAGTTATAGACCGATGCATGTTTCAAAGTGCATCACCTGCAGCTTCACTTCTAACTTCTGAATGCCGTTTGCACTTCGCTTGTTGCAAACCCTGATAGGAAATCACGAAAAGAGTGATCTGTGCTCCCAACTCAGTGAGAATGGCGTTATCAAGCTAGAATGCTGTCTGAAAAAGGAGCCCACATATACAGACAACTTGATCCCACTAACATGCCCCCTTGATAAGCTAACGTTAGACTTTTCAGTTATGCAAATCCAACCCCCTCATAATAAGGATTTTAGACTGAGTTTTCTCACTTGCTGTCAGAATGTACAAAAGCTAGTAGCAGAACGTGCATGATAGTAGCAGACACTGAATTCATAACTGGCAGAATCAAGGCGAGAGGATGAGTCTGTGCTCCCAGACTTGAAATATGGCAGCACCTGTGGTTTGACCACAGAGGTTACAGGTAGCAAAATGAAGGTCTGGTCTAACCTGACACCACAATATAAATGATCCCGAAATGGAGAATGTAGGTTTTTGGCACATCGTTTCTAGAGATTCTTGTCCTTACAAGTCTCATAAGAAGGAGACAAGTTCATGTTGAAATTGGCTCATCTGAGTGAAAACAGGGAAGTAAGAGGCTTTACTAAGAAATGTGTTTCTTACCAGAGACTTTCTGCTCAGGATGTTAGAGATACTGAAATTCTTGAAATCAAAATTCTCTCCTCCAAATGAAAGCAGGTAAAGCAGGGACCCAGAAACAACAGAGAGGGGTTAACCCCCCCCCCAATATCCATCCTCCTTAGGCAACTCCATCCACTAAGCAGCCCAGGTCAACCTCAAACTCAAGTGATCCTCCTGCCTCAGCATCCAGAGAGCTGAGGACTCCATGCTCACTCTACAACGTTCCCTGGAGACCCTAACTTAAGCTGCTTAGAATGGGGAGCAAATTTCTAACAGCCCAAACTACCCCAGAGATGAACCTGGGAGCAGGGACTGGAGTGACTGAGTCTCCCACCCCAGCCACATGATAAACTGCCCTGATAGAGGTCAAGACACAAATAATTTGGATAAAGGACATGAGCAGAACAATGTGGTAGGCCACATTAGTTGACAACTCTGGTGACTAGTTCTAATACAAATGCTGGTGTAGATTTCTGGGCTTTGGTAACATGGTGGAGAATTCTGATAATCAACCTGTCTGGATTATGAAGTGCCTATGAGATTCATAAGCACATCTATTGGTGTGTTTATGAGGATGTTTCTAGAGATAAAAGAATCATGAAGGCTTTGACCTAATGATTCATAGCATTATTGGGAGTTAATGAAAGGCAGGAGTTGGGGTCTAATTGGAGAAAGTAGGTCATAGCTTTGTGTCCTCGTGGATTCTATTTAGACTTGTGTGACATTCCTATATGTTCTTTTTATCTACTTCCTGTCTACTACTTCCTGTGAACTGCTCTAATCTGCCAGATCCTCCCCCACCATGACGAAATGAAACCTCAGAAACCATTGATCAAAATAAATGCCTCTACTTTTGAGTAGTTTCTTGCTAGTATTTTGTCAGAGTGATGAAAAAAAGCTCTTAATATACCCCTCAACACTCATAAAAGTGACAAGTATATCCATCAATTCATATCCCAAATCCTGATTCTATTGTAACAGGAATTGGTGAAGCATAACTCGTTTTCATATCTCCCATATGACTACTAAGGACAAAACAAAAGAAACATCCAGAATATCAGAACCAAGGCAATTCATTAACATCTGTTGACAAAAGAACCCTGTTCCGTGTCAACCCAGAGTGAGGGATCCCTGAGAACCCTTCTAGCCACGTGTGATATTCACGAAGGACTCTTGGCCATTGTGCCTTTCTTGCTACACTCACCATCCAATGAGAGCGTAATTGTAGATATTTTCATTCTCTGTCAGTATGTCTCTCATATGATTGGACACTGTGCTATGAGACTCTTGGCTTTTGTGACACAAGGATTTCTACTCTGAACTGATGAGTAAAGCATTCATGTTGATCAGAGGAACTGGGTGGAATAACAGAGCATAAGGTATTTAGGATAAGGTTCAGTTTGTATGTTAAGTGGAGAGCTACTGTCATTGAATGCTTCCCAAAAGTACATGTTTCCAAACCCTGGTCCCAGGTTGGTGACACTGGGCAGTACTCTGGGCATCTGAAAAGTAGATCCTAGTAGGAGGTCATCGGTAGTGTTTCCTTGAAGGGACTGTGAATTCTCTCCTGGCATTCTCTTTGATTCCTTCGCAACTGTTTCCCAAGAAGCATTCCTGACACCATAAATTGCCTTTATTAGATGCACAAAGTAGTGGAATCACTCCATCTTCTGCTGGAACTTACAGAACCATGAACCAATAAACATTAAAAATAAACATTTCCCACTAGTTCATTATCACAGGTATTGCACTACAACAACCCAAAACTGAATGCAGGTGGCCAAAAGAAATGGACTGTAACAGATCTTGTTTGTTTTCCTAAGCTGTCAGCACCCATGCCCTTGTGTTAGCCGAGGGGGAGGAGGGCCTTTGTTTTCTGCGTCAGAGGTTTGGTTACACCACTAACCTGGAAAAGTACTACACAGATTTAGTGACTAAATTGATCCAATCAGAAGAGGTCAAATTTAGGAGTGACCACAGAGGTATTGTCTCTATATTGAAATCAGGAGAAGATACAGATTTAAAAAACAGCTGGTCAGGAGGGAGTGTTAAGCCCAAAACACACATAACAAGAAGGAATTCAAGATAAGCAATGAAAAGAAACAAAGTGGATCTTGTTAAACACGTAAGCCCCTGGAGCTAGAGACCAAACAAGTTTATCTAACTATGAATTTTTCAAATATAAGCTAATTAATTATCATTTGCATTAAAGATGCCTGAGATTCTGCCTGGGCAGCTCCTGCTAACTCACTGAAACTTACTCCCTGGTTTACTGCTTTGCTAACAACACATCCCAATTCTCTGAATGGATCCATATGTTTCCACAGTCACTGCCATTCTTGAAAAAATAACTGAAATGTGTGACCTATTATGTGTATCTTAGATATGATAGAGGCTATATCAATTACAGAGGACTTTGTTGTTTTTCATGCTCATACTTGTTTTAGCATTGTGCAGAAAAATCACTATATACTATTTAATATGATTTATAGCATGATGTAGGCAACAGCAACTACCTAGTCATTTCTAAAACGTGGTCTCATTAAAAAAAAATCTCTTTACTGAGTGCCACTTGTTTTGTGACTGGAAAGTTATCATTCTCGACTAGCACTGTGTATATGCATACAATTTTTGCACAGGGTAGAATCAGAATGAGTGTTGGCTCCTAATTATGCTCAAATTTCATGTACTTATCTTTGTTGGGTCCCACCAGATTTCTTCTTTTCTTTGGCTGCTATTTCAGAAAATACTTCAGTTGGTTGAGAACAGTATGTTGCCAGAGGTGCATAACTAAGAGTATTCTAAGACTGACAACACGTTCTTCCTAAGGTTTATGCTTTCAATGCCTCGCTTCGATGTTCAAGAGGAAAATGGACAGACTTCGGGAGGGATTGCCAGGACTGATTTAAGTGCAATCTTGAGGCCAATACAGGCAGTATGTATTTTTACATTAGAAAGTTACAAAAAAAAATCATATCCTCTGTTTCCATCAGCTCAACAAGTTCCACACTGATGTGTTATAAATTGTTTTTCCTGTGCTTTGGCACAATGCTAACTGCTTTTAATAGGAAATAACCCTGGCTGGATGCCCATTATTGTATTGCAGCATGTTTCCCTAGCTATAAGAGAACAACAAACCAAGAAATTCATGCTTCCTCGTTAATTCTGGAAAACTCATGACATGAATAACACAGAGTGAACCTTTATATATCCCAACAATTGATGGAAGTGCTTCATCCTACAACATAATTTCAGGAATATCCAAATCACACAGCAAACAGTGGTTGTTATGGGAACCCTGTGCATG
Source organism: Neotoma lepida (assembly GCA_001675575.1). NCBI lineage: Eukaryota > Metazoa > Chordata > Mammalia > Rodentia > Cricetidae > Neotoma > Neotoma lepida. Next base: position 31,542 of record LZPO01018286.1, on the reverse strand, counting down.
TGTCTTATAATTCTCCTAGGGGATATCATCACTCAAAACTGAGTTAGGATATTAATAGCTGGCAAGCCTGCTGCTTTCTCTTTACAATGAGCTTTTGTTCTTGACTATATTGCCACAATTTGTTCTGTGAAAGATGACGTACAGGACCATTCTCAAAGCACTGATGTTTCTTACAATTTATGGGAACAAATCAAATCACTCAGGTCCCAACCTGAACCTGGAAGGCTTGTCAGGGTTGGCATCCCAACATAATTGGTTAATTCTCTTTATGGTAGAAATGATGTTAGGAAACAGGAAAGGGTACCCAGAAAAGGGAGCTTGGGCTAGTCACATTTCAGTTGCCCTTCATCTGGTTCTCTCTCTGCTTTGTGTACAGTTGGGCTTTTATAACTGGATCCTTAAGTATTTGCTGTGCAGTGCAGAATGATGGTAAGCCTAGGACACCTAAAAATCTGAGTTTAATTTCTAGCCTCCTGTGTGAATCTGTTAGATTAGTTCAACTTCTCCAAACCTCCATTCCATTGGCTGTCAAATGAGAAGTTGACAGTGTGCTTGAAAATTTGATGTGAACATATTAGACTAAATTAATAAAAAGCACATAGAAAATGCTGGGTGTCACTCCACAAGGCTCTTATAGTAGCCTCGTGCCTAGCAACAGAAGCAGCAGAGATACTTATTGTGCATACTCACTTTGGGCCAGACATGCTTATAAATGCTGTCTATGCCAGGTTCATATAAAGAATTACAAGAAATTTTCCCTTGTCCTGGCTGCTGATTATTTTTTCTCCTTGTAAATCTTACTCTTTTTATAAAAATTCTTCTCTCATATATTATATTCTGACCACAGTTTTCTCTCCCTCCCCTCCCTCCAGACTCTTCCCCACCACACATTTACCCCAGATCCACCCCCCACATCTCCCTTCAGAAAAGAGCAGGGCCTGAGGACATCAACCAAATACGGCAAAAGATGCTACAATAAGATCAGGTATATACCATGGAATCCAGGCTGGATGAGGCAACTCAGTAGGGGGGAAAGGGTCCCATAAGTAAACAAAGAGTCAGAGACAGCCTCACTCCTACTGTTAGGAACCCCACAAGAATACCAAGCTACTCACCCATAACATATATACAGAGGACCTAGATTAGCCCCCTACAGGCTCCCTGATCTCTGTGAGCCCCCATGAGTCCCAGTCAATATGTTTTGTGGGCCATGTTCTTATGGTGTCCCTGACCCCTCTGATTCATCTGATCCTTCCATCCCTCCTCTGCGGGACTCTGCATCTGCTCCTATCAGTTGCTAAATGAAGTCTCTCTGGTCTTTTTGATGAGGACTCTGCTAGGCTCTGGACCCAGCACGCTCTGCAGGCAGGACAAACTGTAGGTCAAAGATTTTGTGGCTGGGTTGGAGTGCCGATCCTTCTATTTGAGGACTTGCCTGGTTACAGAAGATAGATGGTTCAGGTTCTGTGTCCCCCATCACTAGGAGTCTTTGCTAAGGTTACTCTCGTAGATCCTATGGAGTTTACATTGCACTAAGTTTCCACTTCAACCCAGAAGTGCCCCCCAATTCCAGTCATTTCTTCCAGTATTTTCTCCCTCCCTCCCCTCTACTTGATCCCTCCTGTTCCCAGCCCCACCTGCCCCTAGTTCACCCGTGAAATCTATTCTATTTCCGCTTCCCAGGGAGCTCCTTGGGTCCTCCCTTAGGCTCTCCTTGTTACTTAGCCTCTCTGTGTACCGTAGCATGGTTAATTTTTACTTTACAGCTAATATTCACTTAAAAGTGAGTACATACCATGTTTGTCTTTCTAGGTTTGGGTTGCATCAGTCAGGATGATTTTTTTCAATTTCCATCCATTTACCTGCATATTTCATGATGTCATTATTTTTAACAGCTGAGTAATACTCAACTGTATAAATGTACCACATTTTCTTTATCCATTATCTGGTTGAGGAATATCTAGTTTGTTTCCAGTTTTTGGCTATTATCTGTAATGAGTCTTTTTCTGTCCTAGCAGCCAGCTCCCAAATAATGACGTGGAGACTTCTTATTGATTATGAAAGCTCAGCCTATAGCTTGTTCCTAACTAACTCTTATAATTTAAATTAAGCCATTTCTATTAATCTACATTCTATTACTTAGCATTATCGCTCTTCCACCTTACACCTCCTCTTTCTCTTGCTCACTTAGATNCTGCTTCCTCTTTCTTTCTTTCTCTGGAAATCCCACCTTTACCTCCTCCCTAGCTATTGGCCCTTCAGCTTTTTATTACACCAGTCACAGTAATACATCTTCACACAGTGTCCAAATATCCTACATTTCCCCCTTTTGCCTAAATAAAAAGGAAAAATTTTAGCTGTAATACAATNAAATTATATACAATAAGAACAATTATCAAGTAAGAATTACATTCACAATGTCCAGTCTATTTGTATTTGGCAAATTTGGAGAAATTACTCTATTATCTATCTTATCTTGATGAGTCCAAAGTTTTATACCTAAATCATTTTCTATCGTAACTTGTGTAAATGAAGGCAGAATTTTTCTGTCCCAACCTTCGACTCTTAAATAAACACACAAAAACTTATGTTAATTGCAAAATGTTCAACCAATAGCTCAGGCTTATTATTAACTACCTCTTACTTTTAAATTAACTTGTTTTTTTAATCTATGTATTGCCACATGGCCTGTGGTTTTACTGGTCCTCTGGTATCTTGCTTCTTCGGCCGCTTGCTCATGTCTCTCCCAACTCTGCTCTTCTTCATCCGAGTCCTCAGTTTGATTGTGCCACCTAACTTTATCCTGCCTTGCTATAGGCCAATCAGCTTTATTATTAACCAATGAGAGTAGTACATATTCACAGTGTACAGAAGGATCACCCACAGCAAACTTGTATTCCCGTCTTAAAAATATCTTTTTAGACTTTAAACCATTTTCTTAGATAAACGACTTAAGCTTTTATGTTTGTCAACCTTATAAACTTTACATCTCTTACAAGTTTCTTTTTCTGAATTTAGTAACAAAGAAAATTGTATAACTATCTAGTCTTCAATCTCCATCAGAGACCCAAGAAAGATAAAATATTACTTGAGTAAACAGGAAGTGTAGAGCAAACAACTTCCAAAACTATAGAAATGACAGTTGGCTGCCTGGACAGTCACCCACAGTTCCTCTGTAACACTGGGACATCCATCTTCAGTCTACAAGTCTAGAATATATGACAGACTTTTCTATGAAGCAAGAATTTTAAAGGACTATCTTACCTTTTCTTGGCATATTTTGGTAGTTGCTTTCTTTTGTGTCCTGCTTCTCCAGTTTGCACAGTATACTATCAGCAGTTGAGGCAAGGGCAGTTTTTTGCTCAGTGGCTAACTTCACAACAAATAAAAGCCAACTACATATAGAGGTTCTTTGATGTCCATCATTCTTTTTTGAAGTAGATTGGGGCTGCAAGGAGCAGACGCATCTCACTGCCATTAAAAGCTTTATGTTATTAAAACATCTTAAATGCCATATTCTGTATGTCTTTGAAATGTTTGAAGATCACTTATCTATCTAAAATATATCTGTTTGACCTTGAAAACATACCTAACATGGCCACAGATTTGATTGTTATAGATGGCTAACTACTGACATGCATTTCTTATTATTCTAAATAGCTTTCAAGGACTAGAACTTTACATTACATTTTTAAATGAGCTGCATAGATACAATACTTTAAACAAGAGTAGAAATATAAAAACAGAATGTTCTAACAAAAATAACTTTAAATTTGTATCAATATACAAAAATCAATACCAGTGTAAAATATTGAAATTAATAGTTGCTTTTCATGGCAACTTGCATGGGCTTTTAGGTATGCCCACATTAAATACTTGTTAATTCATAGCTTTGAAAGATTAATTTTCTTCTAAATTCTCCAAAGTTCTAAATTCTCTAGACTGATATCATGGTGAAGAACAAGTAACTTAAGAATGGTGTGACAGACGTATAAAGGTTTATCTACACACATAGGGCAAAGGCAGTGAAAGAAATGATTTCACCCAAGTCAACTTCCATGAGCCAATGAGCTCAGTGGGGTCATGTTCAGGAACACAGGTGGCTAGAAGTCCCAGCACAGCATCAGTGATGACCCACAAAGCCTGCACTGCTGTAGTCTTAATCCCTGTTAACCTCCTACCTTCTAGATATCTAGTGCTACTCCCAAGACTATGTACAGTGGGGAATGGAACCTCATCTGAGGATCTGACTTCCCTGCCCTTTTCCACAAAAGAATATTAATAGCTCAGCCACNTAGCAATTTCTGTGCTCTTTTTGCTTAGTTGGTTGCCATAACTACAGGCCAATAAGTTCAGGCATCTCTGTCTCTGATCCATGATGGTGATGTCTTATCAGTATTAACAGCTATGTTCAGTACTCCCCAAAACTTAGTTCTCCTAAGACCTGGGGAAAGGATGTGTTTGTGTCTCATGATTTGTAATAATGGTTGTATTCAGTTTGTTAGAGGAATCAGCATTATCNATGTGTCTTAGAAAGTCTTTTGAAAAATATTAAATAATTAGCCAATATTATCTTTTTAAATTACCCAGAAATAAATGTTGTTCTAAGTTGCTTTATATTGAGTATTTCAAAATTCTAATACACCACAAAATCTGGTTATAAAAAAATATAAACCAAATGTTGGAACAAACAGAATTGCTCTGAGATTGCACTTGAACATGCTAAAACATGACAACGCACTTGGCCTTAAAGAAGTTCATTCAAATAAACACAATAATTTTCTATTTCTCTCATCATAGTTAAGCTGCCCACATCTTGAGCTTCTCTCTTTTTTGTAAGAACAAAGCGTTTTCCAATTTCAGATTATCATAACCAATTTCTTTTTGTATTCAAGTATCANCTTAGAGTTCACTTCTTCACAACAACCTCATTTGATTATTACTCTTTCAAAACTTGGCCTTGGCCTCCAAGAAATTCCCATTACACTGACTTGTTTCATAGTCTTTGTAACTTCAATTATGATCAGAACACATATATTAATTATCTTTGGCTTACTTCATTCTATCTCGTCTTGCACAGGACTCTTGCTGATTTTCTTTGTAACTGCCTTGCCAGGGCCTTGAATGGTCCCCTACTGGTAGTAACACTAATAGGTTTATAAGCTTCAGTCACTTTGGCGCTTCACCTGGACTGACCATCTAAACCTCAGGACCATGCCAGTTACATGTTATATTTAACTAATTATACAGGTGAGAAAAGGCAGCAACAAGAAAGAAAGTGCCCCTAACCACACAATGGCCATTACAGTGGCCTCTTATTTAGTAAGTGGTTATTGTTACCCCATTTTACTAATACAGAATTGTTAAATCAATGGCTATGGGGTGAGGTTTGGGCAAGAAATTTGTAGACATGGCAAATTTCTCAGAGAATAAAAAAAAGAACAAAAACAGTATTTCTCCATGATAAAAGAATCTATAAAAACTGTATATATAAAATTGCATATCTTATGGGGGCTAGAGAGATGGCTCAATAGTTAAGAGCATTGGCTTCTCTTCCAGAGGACTCAGGCTCCATTCCCAACACTCACATGGTTGTTCATAGCTGGCTAAAAGTTCACTTTCAGGGGGTCTGATGCCCTATTCTGGCCTTAGCATGAACATGTGGGCACTTACATAGCATGCAGGCAAAACATTCATATACATAACATAAAAGTAAATTTTAAAAACTACATATGCTATTTAAATAAAATAATAATATACTTAGAAGTTATACTGTTGGCTACTGTACAAAAGTTGAACTCAACCTAAGGCTTAAATACCACTGATTTAATTTTTTTGAAGGGGGATTGGCTTGGATAATACCAATAATGTGACTATTTGAAAGTATTTCCAACTTAATTAGGTTATATTACGCTAAAATAAAAATTATGTGGACATAAACAAACATAAATGCTACTAAGTATGTACTAATTTCCTAAAATAGCACACCTTACAGCAGTAGCATTTGGAGGAACAGCAAGATGAGAGAAAAAGAACTCTTGAAAAATGAGCAAAGAAAAGAAATTCAGTAGGGCCAAAAGTATCTACCCAGAAAATATGGAAATCAAATGATCAGGCTTGTTTACTATTAAAATTAAAAAGAGAGAGAGAGAGATGGAGAAGAATACAATGTTTCCATTGGATGTGATCAAAATGAAAAACATAATGGGTTCATTTGGATTGGATTTTATAAAAATGGGAACTGAACATCCATTCAATCTCCAGATCCAATTCTGTTTCTACAGCTCTGATCTGTCTCTGAAAACGGGTGGAGCTTCCAGGTTTNGCACGGGCATGCATACAGTCAAGGCAGCACTGTCCCTCCACGGCTGTCATCTCTTCGGATCTCAACAACATCAACACCTTACATGAGGCCTCCCGGTGCAGGCTACCTAATTTGAGCCTCTTCAGCACAGAAGAGGCTGCCTTTGTTCTGAACTGACCGCATTCTGCCTTCCAGAACAGGAAACAGCCATTTGGCCGGAGGGCAGAGCTGGCTTCAGAGAAAGAGAAACTGCGCAAGGGTGGTGCTGAGGTGACCTTGAGCACAAAGTGACCAAGAAACAGCACTGATCATGGCATTTTTTTTCTTTAGAAGACCCTGTTAAATATTCTAGTTTTATGAGCTAAATTGAAACATTGTCTTCTTTACAAACTAAAAACAGAGCCTTCTGTTTCACTCTTTTGTTTTTTTTACAAGTAACAAAATAGGTCTTCCTTTTGTTGATAAATTTTACAATAATTTGAGCTTATTTTTAATTTAATAACTATATAAGTCCTTTAAAATCCACAGGTAATAATGTCTGTTTTATTCACCATAATCCCAGGAAAATCACTCAAGTTCTTTTTATTTTCCTGTACTGACACTAGTGGTTCCCATAATCCACATATTTTGATANTTATATAAGGCATGAAGATCTTTGGCCACAGCACTCTAGGGAATGATTAGGGAAATATTCTTTAAGTCATATCTAAACCTTGGACCTTAATGTTTTTAATATTTTCCCCCATGTATTTAACAGATACATGTGGAATGGTACTCAACTCTGTACACAGTCAGGCTCTAAAGATGCTGTGAAAAAAAACACTAACTCTCAATGAATATTTATTACTTATTACTACATGCTTAGTATGAGAAGAAGCAAAATGTGCAATTTATAAATTGTGCATTATTTATTTTTATTAGGTTAGCATCTGTTTCAAAGCTGAAATATGAAGTTAGGAAAGGACAGCTGTGTTTGGGTTCTAGCCAATGAATGTGAATAGAAGAGATAGGAACTAGTATGAGCTAACTACACTCCTTGATTCTTGATGGTTCAACTTAACTGTTTGCGAGACACTAGGTTATAGCTCATNGTCAGAGCTCAGCACATCTAAGGACCTAAGTAACAGCCCAAGGACTAAAGAAGAAAAGAAAAGAAAATATGTTAATCTTCATACTTCATTGTGGCATCAAAACCACCCACATTTGATGGAAACTGTACTTTGAATTTTGACCTTTCCCTGAATTAGCAGTATGTGGTAAGATGCTCTCTGGAGCTGCTGGGTGACAGCAGAGCATGAACATATGTGATCACTGAGTGAAGAGCTAATGCTCCACAGAGAAGCTATAACTGTGGCTGTGGAGCCATCCCTATCACACTTAGTGCAAACTTCAGAAAACCATATATATGAAAATACTATGAAACTACCTTAATTCAACTTNAAAAATAACAAGGCACTCCACTGTAGTCCTGGCGGAAAGTCTCCTTCAGAGCCATACCTGTTCATTTACCATCCAATCCATTTTTTTATTTGAAANCTCACAACTCAACAGCTTCACTCTCCACCTTCAGATCTGTTCACCCCTGGCACCATCTGTAGCCATCTTATTCATACATCACTCAGTCTCCTTGGTTTCAACCTATCGTCCCTTCTTAGAGAAGCAGGTAGTCCTGGAGTGAGATTTTATTTCAGTGTATGTCTTTTATTCCTGATCCCTTTGAATCTGCCTAGACCTGTAAGCTTGCAGATAATGCACATTCAGGTAGCTGCCCCTAATTAACTTGAGAACCAGGATCAGTTTCTTCTATATAGTAATTACTCAAGCTGGACAAACGGAGTTCATGTTTGTCTTCCTTGCCCTACCACAGAGCTGAGAACTCTATCAAACCATTATGTCATCTTTTTTCCCACATCTGTGATAGATATTATCATCCTTTGACAGATGGGATAATTGATGGGGAAAAAAAANTNGTGGCAACACACCTAACAGCACAGTTAACATCTTTAGCAAAGCTGAGGTCAGAATAAATCCTTGCAAACCCAATATACATTNGTACATGCATGCATGCATANATGTATAATTATATAAACATGTATATATAGAGAGGCAGAGAACTGTTTAACTCTATAGTAATAATCATGGTGTAAAGATTTAAAACAACCCACAACACCCAAACTTGTTTTGACAATGCATGGGAAATTGAAAGCAAGTTTGAACTATATTATCACTCTACAATAGGCACTCCCATTGGCAGGCATATGTATGAGTTACTTTTCTCATTACCATGACCAATATCTGGCAAGACACAACTTAACATAAAGGGGAAAGGAGTACTTTGGATCACAGTTTCAAGAGACATAGTCTACCACATCAGGGAGGAGCAAGGGGTGAGGGAAGCAGGGATGTGGGCTGCTCCACGGTATGAGGCAACTGGTTGCTGAGCATTGGCAGTCAAGAAGCAGAGTGGTAACATGAAGCTGGGTTCAATCATAAACCTCAATTAAGGCCCAACCCTAGAGATCTACTTCCTCCAGGAAGGCCCCACCTCCTAAACGTTGTACAACTTCCCAAAACAGTATCACCTGCTTGGTCATCCAGGCCTTCCTTTGAAATCCAGATAGTGCCTCCATGAACTCTTGCATTCAACATACCCAAAAAACCCAACATCATGTGGTCAGTGCCAAGGCCTTCCACACGCTTGAGCAGTAGCCAGGTCCTCTTGGACCTAGGTTGCATGGCCTCTGTGTGTCTGAGTGGTTGAACATGAGGAAATGTTTTTTGGGTGGGCTTGTGTGAGCATGACACCGCAGCTGTCTTCCAAGTATTTCCAGTGACTTGAAGTGTGTTAAAATCTTTTTCACCTTCAGTNCTTACCTTCAGGATAGGTGGGGGTCTCACCAATTCCTGAAAGGCTCTCTAAGCACTTTTATTACTGTCTTGGAGCAAAATACTTGCCTTTCTTTTAACTCGTGTATTTTAAAAGCTTGCCCTCTTTGTCCCTGCCTTTAAATGTTCTTCTTTCTGGACAATCTTCAAGGTTTTCAGCTGTCTTTAAATTCTATCCACTAGATAAGTTAGTCCATCGCCTTTAAACCCCACCTCTCTCCACAGGCTTGGACAAAGTGTGGTCAAGTTCTTTGCCAAATGTAACAGGAAGGACCTCTGGTCACTTACTTATTCCCAGGGAAGCCTTGTCTTTATACTCTTGGCAGCATTCTGGATTTCTGAGCTCCCACCAGAACCACCCACAACCCTGGGCCTACAGCATTCTGGGCCTTCTCTAACCCACTTACTCAAACATTCTCAAACACCTACACTTTGCTCTCAAAGGTTTTTAAAACACAGATACTATGGAAAGACTCAGCAATTATCTTAATTCCCTAATAATCAATTTTCTATTTAGTGAGACTTTTCATCACCATGACAAAACAAACTCACAAAACAACTTCAAAAGAGGAGAGATGGGTTTGGCTTACAGTAGCAGAGGCTTCAGCCCATAATCAATAGCATTGTTCCTGAGCAGTGATGACAGCACGGTGACCAGGGAGCAGAGAGAGAAGTACTAGTGCTAGCT